>CATQJA010001352.1:0-51714 GCA_958295435.1 Mesorhabditis spiculigera
AGATCGACGATTCACCGGACATTTCTTTTTTTTTTGTAAACAAGAACAGCAAAACAGAAACAACATTCTTGTGAACAGAGCAGCAAACAGAAAAGTAAACTTTTGCGACATTTTTCTAAGTTTTTAACTAGTTTTTCCACTCGACTACGATAAAAATGCAAAAAAAAAACCAGAAAATAATTTCCCACAAACAGGTATATAGGTAGATCTGGACTCATAAGATCTACCCCCACGTTATTGCAAAAAGCACCAAACAAATCAAGCACAAACAGGCATAAAACTCCTGAATTAAAAAAAGAAAGATTTCGAAATTTAGACGGTTTAGAAGATTTCGAGTTGCTCCAGGAGCTACCTCGGATTCGGCTTCACGGCGCTAGTGAATCGCAGAAAAAGGGCAAATCTTGGCACGCCCATGAATGCGCGTGAACTGACTGACACTTCCCCTTGTTCGAGCCTCGCCCTCAAAATGACACAGTGTGCCACCGGGCAGCCACTGTACGTACACCCTTTGTGTGCTCAAAACCTGGCGATCAGACTCCTAGGAAACGGGGAGCTCGAAGTAGAAAGTGCCAGCCTGTGGGATCTGGCTCCCAGCCGGGTGGCGCCGCTTGCGGTTGGCATGAGCACTAGCTCCCGGTGGGCATGCGGGGGAGAAAGCGAGAAAAAGAGTTGATGATCCCCGCCAGAGCAGCCAATTAATCGGCGGGGAAAGCGTCGCGCGCGAGACGTGCACAGCGGTGGAAAGTGATGGAAAGCCGCGAATTGGGCAGCGCCTACGCGTTGCCCCCTGCTATTTTAAAGGTGCCGGGAAGGCGGTGGTGTAGAGCACTTCGAGTTTGTGCTACAGTAGCCTTTAAAGAAATGCAGGTCCTTGTGCAATATCGGGGGGGGGGAGAACGAGCTTGCAAAAAGGGAAGAAATGCTTAGTAGCGTAATAGAGTCTTTTCATAGCGTTTTTAGTAAAATTGACTATATTTTACGCCGAAAATCCCATCAAGATTAACGTTAAGCCATTTTTAAAATCCCAAATTTTGCCCGAAAAGACGATATTTTGTATTTAAAAAAAATAAAAGCTCGTTTACCATTTTGCCTTTTGGAATAGGAAAAAACATTTTAGGAGCACTTGATAGAGAAAATTTTAAATTTATGAATTTATAATTTTATGGACAATACAAAAATATACATTTTCGACCACAATTTTCAAAGTTGAAAAATCTTTCTAGGTTTTCAAATAGTGCGCATTGCAAAAAGCAGCAAAACCTATAGCCAAAGGCAATGCAACACACTGAACGAGCATGAAAACATGAGCGTACATAGTTGGTCGAAGAGCACTAGCGGTCGGGAGAACAATGACAGGGATGGCAGGTTCATGCTCTGCCCCCCGAGTCGGTGTAGGTTTGACCTCACTCTCCCATAGCGGAGCAGCATGTAAACAAATATTTTTTCTGAAAAATGCCCTGTCATCCACGGCGGACTGACCTGGGGTATTTGACCCCATTGAAAGCGCAAGCACCGAAATTTGCATATCTGGACTTTGCGAAAAGAAACGTTGAAAGCTTTTTTTGGATTTTTTTTCGGCTGAAATTGGGTAACTTATAACTGGTATCGTATCTACGAGGTATCATAGAGTCAAGGTTCATAATTGTTATATAAAATTTATATAAGGTTCTATTGCATCATCGGGGGGGGGTTGTAGGTGGAAAATTTTTACTTGAGAATCCCATTTTTCAAAAGTTAATAGCGAAAGTGTTTCTGAGCTATTTGTTACCACTATTCCTAAACCTCAAAATGGTACAAATTTATATCACAAAAAACATCGTTTTTCAACCTAAATTGGCCGAATTTGGCAACAGAATTGTGACTTATGATTTTTAAAAAGCTTTTTAGATAGTTTTTCTAATTGAAATATAGTTGTATTCACTGAAAACACTTATAAAGACCTTCGCTAATTGCTAGAAATTTTCTAATAAAACAAAAAAGTGGCAAATGAATGTTGCGACGCCATGAAACTCCCCAGAAAAAAGCACAGTTCAGGCAGCCGTTTGGCAGGGCGGCGTGACAGATCCCAAAATTGAACGCTTCCTTGGAGGGGATTGAACCCGGCACCGATCCCCTGGCAACGCCCGTCAATTTTCGGATCGGGATCACCGCGCGGATACAGCTGAGGTGGGCAACCAGAGTACAGGGCAGCAGTCAGAACCTCGAACCGGTCAGAAGCCCCCGCCGCCGCCCCTGGGGCTCGAACCCATTCATCGGATCGTCGTGCTCCCATCTCAAAAGCCTGGAATCACAAATAGCCCGTTTTTTGTGGCGGCGCCGCCCTCCCGCTGCAAAGAGTTCCGGGGTCAAGCCGGCCGCTTGGCCGGACATTGCGCGTTTCAAAAAAAACAGGCACCACATTATGCGATCGGGTTGAATAATAGCCTCCTCCCCCTGCGACGGGGCCATACAGCCAGACACCCCCCCGCGGATTGATGGCCGTTCAACTGGAAATCCGAGGGATCGTGGGCGCGGAGGGTTCTACAAATCGCGGTCCTGGTCTGTTAGCGGGGGAGGGGGTTAGTAAGTATTTTCATAATGTTTTTAGTCAAATATAAGTATATTTTAGCTAGAAAAACTACCTAAAAACTTCAAAATTTAAAAAAAAATCGAAATTTTGGTCAAAAACCGGCCATTTTGCTCGAAAAATCTATATTTTTTGTAGTTTTTTAATAAAAATTTGTAAAGTTTTCACGTTTAGGAATAGTAAAGAACAGTTTAGAAACACTTCCGCAATTTATATTTAAAAATTGGTTCGTAAGAAAAAAAATGTGTGAAAAAAAACGTGAAAATTGTGCGCACCGCCACTTTTCCCCCAAAAATAAGTTCCGCATCACCCCCAACAGCCGGTGTTCGGCAGGGGAAATCAGTAAAATAGCTGCGCCACCGACGAACTTGGCGACCCTTGCAAAAAACGGCAGCATGATGCTAATCAAGCAGTGATAGGCAACAACCGCGCATACTTCAGGATTGATTCAAGAGGGCAACTTTTGGTTTTCGCAAAAAGAGAAGAATTCTCGTGGCAACAAAAAGAGCTAAATTCCTTTCAAACTCTTAAAAATGCCACAAAATGCGGGAACAACAAAAAATTGCTGGCTATTTAAAATCTTAATAAACTCGGTACCATCCCAGATCACAGGTCAGGTCCACAGATTAATTTCAAGAAAGTGCAAATAGATCATAATACAGAAATTATTTGCAAGCCGAAACCGCTAGAAACTGGATCTGTCCATTTTAATAAGGTGCCAGCAACTTTTGGTTGATCCCACATTTTGTGGCATTTTTAAGAGTTTGAAAGGAATTTAGCTCTTTTTGTTGCCACGAGAATTCTTCTCTTTTTGCGAAAACCAAAAGCCCTTTTTTGAAAAGACTCTTTTTAGCCTTAGAGAGAATTTAGCCCTTTTTGCCTCAACCTTATTGTTAAGATCGTAAAATAAGCCAAGGAATACTTATTCAGATGAACCCTTGTACGCAAAACTTCAAAAAAATTTGCCTGCGGCGCTTTGTAACGGCACTAGAAACCATAAGGTTGCACGGGGGCCAATCGGCAAAAACCGTGTTTTGGGTGGGGTTCGAACTCGGGAGCCAAGTCTTCCCAGTACAGCGTGCTAACCACTAGGCCAACGGGGAGACTGGAGGCCTGTCTTGGTGAAGCTAGACCCGCCCGCCCTGCTCGGGACTGGGCCGCCAAAGGGGAGGGTGGCGCCCCGTATGGCGAAGGTTTAATGTAATAATATCTCAGAGAAGAAGCATTCTTTCGATGCAATTTCTTCTTTACTTTTTCCGGCAAGGTCTAATGCCTATTTGAGCAAAATTTCAGCCCAAACGGACAACACTATCCCTTGTTTTGGCCGCAATTTGGCTTTTAAACTTAAAAATTAAATAAAAAATTTTTAAAAGCCTATTTTGAAAAAAACTCTTCTTGCGGTCCGAAATTATCATTCACCCAATAACTGTGCAAAATTTCAGCCCAAACGGATGGTGGGAAGGCACTTTTTGACGACTACAAAGGTTTTGTGGCATACATACATACAAACGCAGACCCCCCCCCCTCGAAACGCAATTTAAATCGGCCGTTAAAATTCGAAATTTCACTTTTCTTCAAATTTTAAAAGCTTATAGTATGCAAAAAGTGTCGCCGGTTCCGATGGTGTATTCAGTTTGGCGATCCGATGCATCGTTCTTTTTTAAAACCGGAAAAGGACCCCAAAAGAGTCGTATGGGGGGGTACCTCAAACCAAAAGGGGTTAGCGGGCTACGCCCGCTAACCCCGAATTACAGCGCTGCCCACGTTAATGAACGCCTAAAACCCGAAAATCTCCGAAAAGCCGCGCAGAAATGAGGTGGCGTTGAGGGAAAGTGAAAAAAAATTCCGCCTCATTGCGTGATCCCGCTGTGCGGGCAGAGGTATCGATAAGGGCTGACTGGAAGACAAGAGTCGAGCCCGATCCGCATAGTAACAGGCAGTATATGCACGCGCGCGGAACTGGCTCCTAAAAATGCCATTCGGCGGCTACTATGGGAAAACAAGGGCGAGGATATGATGGTGTTCCATGAGGAAGCGCTATCGTTGCTGGCAAGCGATGACTAAAAAGACGCTCTAGAAAAAGCGAAGCTTCTCGTTTATCGGGGGAGGGTCATAAGTTATAATTAGATGTCAAGCTAACTGACGTCGTAGTAGCAATTGTAGTAGTAGTAAGTAGAAGTAGTAAGAAGCCTTTTGAATTGAACAGAAAACCTTATTTGAATAGGAAATTAAAATCCGGAACCCCTAAACTATTTGCAAATCACAATGGAATAAAACCCGATCGTCCCGACGTTAAAACACTCGCCTGCTGCAGCACTACGATGGCGGGAGATGCCCGCGCCGAGCGCAAGGACAAAGTGAGTCATTCTTCATTTCCTCACACTTCATGGTCATTTCCAGATCAAAAAATGGCTGCAGACGGTGATCGACCGGCTGACGAAGGACTGGAAGCCGGTGCTGTGCCAGTCGCTGTTCACCGAGACCGAGCTGATCGAGCTGTGCTACCGAGCCCGGGAGACGTTCTGGTCCCAGAAATGTCTGATCGAGGTTGGCACCTGATTTTATAAACTGTTAGACCTGACCACCAAATATTGAACTTCCTGGTGACCGCGGAACCCGCCAACGCGGAAGCGCCGATGGGCTCAAATTTAGGTGAATGCCCCGGTGAACATTTGCGGCGACGTGCACGGCCAGTTCGAAGACCTGCTCGCGTTGTTCGCGCTCAACGGCTTCCCGCCCGACAAGCACTACCTCTTCCTTGGCGACTACGTCGATCGGGGCCCGTACTCGTTGGAGGTGATGGTGCTGCTCTTTGCCTACAAGGTTTGTGAGAGACTCGGTTTCTGGGCGCCTTTCAAGCTCTTTATTTTCAGCTAAAGGCTTTACATCCTAAAAAAAGGCTGGCTCTCAATCGTTAGAGAAATTATCTTGGAAAACCTGATCCTACTATATATAAAAAAATAGTGTCTGTGTGTGTGTGTATATTTGCATGCACTTCCGTTTGGATGTTCCGCACCTACAGCCTCAGGGAAGCATTTTTTCGGTAAGGAGGAAACGTCATGGGGTAAAGAAGGGTCCGGAATCGACTGCACACACATAAAAGTTTTGAAAAATTGCTATTTTCGATATTAAAATTAGGTTTCTGTAAAGTTTTCGGCCAATCTCTTTGTTAGGAAGCAATTAGCATACGGCGGAAGTGGAAATGGTTTATTAAAAGGAAGATAGGGCGCCCTTTTCATTTTTGGTGAGCGGTTCTCGGCAAGAATTATGCAAAATCAATAACTTCATCGATCCTAGACGGGGCCAGGGTTGAAAAGCCGCGAAGCGGTTTTTCAACCCTGGTTTTTGTTTAAAAGTGTAATTCGGGCTTGTTTTGGCATATTATAATACTTTTTACCGTTATCTTCCTGCTTCCAGGTACTCTACCCGAAAGAGGTGACGCTCCTGCGCGGAAATCACGAGTCACGCCCGGTGAATATGCAGTACGGCTTCTACCTTGAAGTCAAAAAGAGGTGACGCCTCACTTGCCAAAATAAGGTACCATTCTTTCAGATACTCGGTGAACCTCTACGAGTGCTTCCAGTACGCCTTCTACTGCATGCCCTTCTGCGCGCTCGTCGACAAGCGCATCCTTTGCATGCATGGCGGCATCTCCGAAGAGCTCCAGGATTTTAATCAGGTAATCCAATCATCATTAGTCAAGAAAGTCTAAACGAAACCTCACCATTTTGGAATTTTTGACCTTTTGTGGTCCTTCCATACATTTTTTCTTATAAAAATGTCGACGCATCGAGTATTTTTAACGCTTGTATATCTAAAAAACCGGGTAGGGTTTATAATAAATGGTCAAAACTTCGTTTTAGAGGGCCGTACGGTATGATTAGAGAAAAAAATCGGTTCCCCGGCTAAACCGGAAGCGCGTTCATGGTTTCTACGCCCTGAAAACGAACGATCAAACCTCAACTTCAGCTGGAAAGATCGAGCGGCCATGCGATATCCCGGATCTGGGCATCATTGCCGACCTGACATGGGCCGATCCGGAGCCGACGATCCAGGGCTACGAAGAGTCGCCCCGCGGCGCTGCTCGCATCTTTGGCGCGCAGGCCTTGAAGACGTTCTGCCAGACGCACGGCATCGACCTCGTCGTTCGCGCGCACCAGGTGAGTGAAACGCGCTGACGAATTCAACGTAATCCGCCTCTTCTAGGTCGTCCAGGATGGGTACGAATTCTTTGCTGACCGGCATCTCGTCACCATCTTCTCCGCTCCATATTATTGTGGCCAGTTCGACAACGCCGCCTGCGTGCTCAGCGTCTCCAAAGACTTGGTGCTGCTGCTCTTTAGTACCCTCAATACGCGAACTAACTTTCAGGAGATCGCCTTCTCGATCCATCGCCCCAACCCGAAGGGAGCTGCGAAGGGCTGAAACCGATGCAAAGAAACGGCGCCGATTAACGATAATTTCGATCGAATACCAATTTACAACCATGCCCGAATAAATGTTTTTTTTCGCTCGTCGTTGTTTATGCTGCTCGAATGTGGAGACAAAACGCTTTGCAGAATGAAATGCCTCAGTGCAGGATAGGAACAAAGACTTTTATTTTGCGCATCAATTATTAGAAATCTTCAAGCGAGTTCGCCGTTAATGACATCGTCACACGTTCCCAACGAGCGCCACTATGCCCATTTATACCGTGACGGCGAACCATCAACAACACATCTGAAATTAATTCGGAAACAAAAGCCGGTTGGGCGGTTCTACAGTTTTAAACGGTATTTTCCGGCTTCCTTGAGAATCCCTCGTTATGCTCGAAAGCTCGAGCGCTTCAATTTTACAAGTTGCCGGTAGCCTATATAATGGGAGAGCGGGAGCGCTTTTCATTTTTTGACATAAGAATTTAGGGAAATTCTACAGATTGAAGAATATCATGGGGCTAAACGGGCTAGCGTTGAAAAGTCGCGAAGCGAAGGGTTTATGCCTGCATCCATGTCCCCCCCCCACGCGCTAATCGGGAAATAGCGAAATATGTAACTCTTGTATAAGCCAAATGAGTAATGAATATTTTTAAACGGTTGTTCCCGTGTTTATTATCGGGAATTACAGGGTGGCCAGAAAAAAAAGTGCCTGGTTTGCCCTGAAATATCTCGCTAGGGGAAACGAATCGGACCATCGTTACCTTGCCAGAATGCTTAAATATGCTGGGTATGAAGAATAAACACAAGCTGTTTTTTATGATTTTTGACTCGTTAAGAATTTTTGAACATTTTTGAAAAAATAGAAAACTTTGAAGCGATAAAGTATGCAACTTTTGAAGAGCTATAGTAAAGTGTAGGGTATCAAAATGAAGCTCTGGATGCGCTATCTATTCAGTGGTGAAGAATATCGATCCGTTTAACTAGCCGTGAATAGGAGCGTTCGGAAAATCGGGACTTTTCTAGAAGGGGCGATTCCCCGTTGACCAGCAAAAAGTCCATTGTTGCCATAACATTTTGTACTTGTTACATGTAATCCTGGTTGTCCAGCTAACCATGTTATAACTTGAACTATAGGAGCGTAGAAATTACAAATTCCGTCGAATTGGCAAAGTGCCAACAAATTTTTTGATCGGGATTTTGAAAATCTTGATGCCAAAAGTTAGCAGATATCTATTTATTGTTAACTGCAAAATATCAGAAATATCGGATGGTAAAGAAATCTGATCTGGAATTATTCCTTCAAAAAGTGCCGATTTTCCGAATTCTCCTATTGACGGCTAGTTAAACCGATCGATAATCTATACCACTGATTTGATAGCGCATTCCAAGAGCTTCATTTTGATACTTTACATGTCCCCCTAACTCATCAAAAGTTCCATGATTTTCCGCTTCCAAGTTTTCTATTTTTTCAAAATTGTTCAAAATTTTTTAACGGTCGTCAAAAATCGCAAAAATCAACTTGTGTTAAATCTTCATATGGAGCATATTTAAGCATTCTGGCAAGGTAACGATGGTCCGATTCGTTTCCCCTAGCGAGATATTTGAGTGCAAACCAGTATAAGATTTTGGTGATAAAACTTTTAGAAATCGAATGGTTTGGGCTCGGATCCTCGGGAAAACTAAAATACTGACCTCTGTTTGGAGTTGAGCACTGGAAGAACATCGTGTCCATTTCGGGGCCAAAGTCCTACACAAAAGATGGTTGGTTAATATTTAGAAGAAGTCGAAGAAGACCGCTGGCGGCCCTTTCCGCTGGACCCGTCTGGGAACCACGCATTTAAGCCATTCCTTTCACCAAGCCTGCGACACGGGAGCGCGAGGAAGGGAACGAATTTTGGCCTGCGGCTCTAGTCACTAACAATCGGCTTTGACATAACGCGCAGAAAGAGTAGAATACGTAGTTTGACGAAAGCACCAAAAGCAAAAAAAGTTCGGTTTCTGTATAAAAAATCGGCTGTACACAAACGAAGCAAACGTTACACACAAACATTTTCAGGATATTAATTCATTTTTCACCCCTGACCCCCAGGGTGGGCACAAAAAAGATCCGAGTTTGGGTCAAAATATCTCGCGAATGGAAACGAATCGGAGCATCGTTACCTTGCCAGAATGCTGAAATATGCTGGGCATAAATATATATATATATATAAACACGTTGTTTTTTAAGATTTTTGACTCGTTAAAAAGTTTTGAACATTTTTGAAAAAGTAAAAAACGAAAGATAATAAAACTTTTAATGAGTTAGGGGGACAGGGTATCAAAATGAAGCTCTCAGAATGCGCTATCAAACCCATGTTAAAGAATATCTATCGCTTTAACTAGCGTCAATAGGAGCGTTCGGAACATCCGGGCTTTTTGGAGAAATAATTCCAGAAAAAATTTATTTACCACCGGATTTGTCTGAAGTTTTGCAGTTGGCAATAAATAGATAACTACTAACTTTTGGCCTCAGGATTTCCAAAATCCCGATTAAAATTTTTTTGGCACTCTGCCAAGTCGGCAGAAACTGCAAGTTTTGCCTTAATACGGTCAAAATTGTAGCATGATTATCTTTGGCAAACAGCATTACATTGAATAAATACAAAAAGTTACGAGAACAAGGTGCTTTCGATGGTCAACGCGGAATCGCCCTTTCTCGAAAAATCGGGATTTTTCGAACGTTCCTATTGACGGCTCGCTAAACCGATCTATATTCATTACCATTTGGTTTGATAGCGCATTCTGAGAGCTTCATTTTGATACCCTTCATTTCCCCCTAACTCATTACAAGTTCCATGATTTTCCTCCTCGAAGTTTTCTACTTTTTCAAAGCTGTTCAAAAATTTTGAACGAGTTTCAATCCCGACGATTTCATCACTGACCTTTGCGACCTCCTTCCGGAAGAGGGATTGAATGCGTAGGGCAGCGGTTGAATCGTTTCTGACGACTTTCCACGCCTGGATCGCCGCCGCCAGAATCTGCAATTTGATACGATTCTTGCATGTTCCTATAGAATGTCTCTCATTTTGGCTTAGCTTTCCGCGGAAGTAAGTGTCTCCATTAGAAACGCATAGGAATGGGGGCAGCCCCCGAAATCCGGCGGGCCCGAAAAAAACGTAAGGATCCCCCTTATGTTTTTTCATTTTGAAATTTTTTTGCCTGCGGCGCTGCTATTTTAGCAACACTTTCGTCTGCGGCGCTCAAATTTCCACAAATTTTTCTTGGATTTTTCTTAAATGGCTGCCGACGGCATGTGTCGATCCCCCATCAATAAATTGGCAAATAGCCAACAGGGCAGAGAGCGCGCCCTGGGGAGAGGCGCAGAGACATTTTCTTTCCAGCACGTAACCGATTGACTATGCCGTCGGCATCCATTAAAATAAGCTGCGTATTTGCTTTGTGGCAGGCCGTCAGCCTGTCATGATTAGCAATCACATAACGTTACCTTATGTTGTGGTTGATCTTTAGGCCAGTCACAATATTGAGAGCTGACAGTACACATCTTTCCATCCGACAACCCGATTCGACTCTCCAGCATTTCCTGAACAGAATTTCATTATTTCACGACTTTTACTACATGAAAAAAGGGTGAGACTGGAGGGAACATGCAGAGACTAGCCTTAAGAACTGTATGGCGTTTGACAATCAACTGTACCTTGACAGCACGAGTCATATCACGATTTGTTTGTGCCTGCCAGATCAGTACTCGCTTTGCCCAGGGCTCAAAAAGCTTCTCTCGGCTGTCGCGGATGAGTTCATCCTGCTGGAAATGAGTAAATGATCAACTTTACACGGGTTATCATTGGCTGATAATGGGTTAACAGGGAACGGTCAAATAGGTGTGCCTGGAACCCAGGGATATGTGATCACATGGACGCACTCACGCACTCACGTGAGTGCCCATCTTGTAGAGCTCGACGAGCTGACAAGGAGACGCTTTTAGGTGCAAACGAAGTTTCGGGACGAAACCTAGCTCATTCGTAAGCGCTTGCAAAACTGGGCAACACGCTGCATTTTTGCTAAACGATCGCGACCAGGGTGCCTCAGAAAAAGGTCACACTGTTAAAAGAGCAGCTTGTATCGGAGCGGGCTGAAAATTTGCAAAGGCCTGCGCAAGGCAATTCAAAATGCTCATGGAGAAATCCAGATCCAGAATGCAGAAGTTTTTTTAAATATTGTAAGAAAAAAGAAAAGGTAAATTTTCGGCTCCGTACCGATAAGAGGGATTTTTGCCGCTATAAGGGATTACCGCCGATAAAGGGGGAGTTAAGTTAAGCAGTTCAGCCTGGAAGCTAGTCAGCCATCAAAAAAAGGTTTTTCGAGCCCTTAGTTAATAAAACTAACATTCTAAGCCAAGCCAAGGTTGGCCCCCCCGTTAATTCACCCAAAAAATCTAGCGGACCAGTAAATAGTAGAGTACCTGATCAAGCAGATCCCACGACAGTGAGATGGCGAGGCCATCCGCCTAGAATTTGACAAATGAGGCATATTGGCAAGCATGATCGCATGATCATTTCATTATGTGCACATCCGCAAATTCCGAAATGAATATCGGTATTATGACGAATTGGCTTATGGCAACATTGCAAGCCGTAAACCCACGCGGCGAACGTTGAAAACGTCTGGACGACAGTTGATAAATTGGACAACTTTTGGAAAGGCATCCCAGCAATAGAAATCAACGGCGAACTCTCCGATCGCTCCAACAGCCCCCAACACTCCCGCCAGCTAAAAACAATTGCTATCAACGCTGAAAAGCAAGACATCAAGTGATACCGATGTGAAGAGATCGAGCCTGAGAAAGTGGTCACCAAAACACTCGCCTGTACATGAGATCTTTTTTCATATTTTATCCAGTCGTCTGGTGTGCGGAAACCAGCGGCCCTCCGCTGAAAAATCCCCAGTCAAAATTCCACCGCATAAAGGCCCGTAAAAAAAAGAAATAAAGGGACGTGGGCAACCCACAGCTCGTTCCCTCGCGTATCTTTCCCGGTAGTACGGTGTCCAGTCGGCCTCCTGAAAATTGAAATTTAACCAGATGGTTACAGTCGGTTCGCGACTGCAACCATCTGGCCTTCGGGCTACCCTTCATGTAATAGACCATCAAATACCCCAAAAAAATAATAATGTAAAAATGTAATACAGGGTGGGCCAGAAAAAAGCCCCTAGCACCGAAATATCCCACGAACGGAAGCGAATCGGACCATCGTTACCGGGTCAGAATGCTTAAATCACTCCTACTAATGATATTTTAGAAATTCAGTCTCCGCTAATCGTAGTGCGAAAGAACTGGTTAACCTACCAAAAATTCAAAACACGTTATATTATTACTAACCTGGATTAAATTAAATTATTACTAAACCTGGACCCATCGGAAAAAGCCTTATCCCCTCGAATACTCAAGAACCCTTTATTATTATAAAGTGCCTCACCGGCGCGTATTTCGACGTGATATCGAATTCCAATACACGCACCGCCATTTTTCGGGAGAACATTCGTATTAATGGCTTCAAATATCCATCACTCTTCATGCGGTATCGTCTGGAAATCGCCGTCGACACATCGTAAGCGTGAAAAGTTACCGCATGCTACGTTTGAACTTTGCTATCTGCTCAGTGCAATCAAAACAGGAAAAGTCGAGCCTGGAAGGAAAGTTTCTGTGTTGGCCGTGTTCAAGTAAAGCAACTCCTGACCGTTGACTTCCATTTCAAATAGGACACATACATTTCACCGTATAAATGATAAAGCTTCTTCTTCGGATAAGCGGCACAGAACGCAGCACCGCCACGGCTCCTCACCGCTATTTTTGCGTTTGGAAATCCCATCTGAAGAGGGACAATCGTTTCTTTTTCATTATCGGGGACGGGGGAAGGAGTGGGTTTAGTAAATTTCCTACCATATCAGGGTTGTATTTAATTCCGGGTCCGTGTATTGTATTTTCGCATCAGGAGACCAGAACAGAACGATTGCAAAAAAAGAGCAAAAAAATTCGGTTGCTAAAAGGGGGCTGGAATTGAACTCGGATCGTTCGCCTTGAGGCTGTCCCCAGTGCCACTTAGGCGGTCCATCACGGGTTCAATCCACTCCCGGTTCAATTTCACGTCAAAAAGGTATTTTGCTTGGCTCCCTTCGGGGTTAACGGGCGTAGCCCGCTAACCCGTTTTGGTTTGAGTTTGCAATTGAATTCGGTTCATTCCTCGGTCCTCTGATTACCAAAATACAGTGTTTATTATGATTTGGAGCTTTTTCAGTTGGTTTTAGAAATCTCATTTTTTCGATTTAATGGGTATGTCGCCGTGTTGAAAAATAGATCATTCGAGATTCGAATTTAATCACGCATCTTTTAAGGGTATTTGCAGAGTGGCGACGGATACCCATTAAATAGAAAATGGGGAAAACTGGTCAATGTACGCGATATTGCCATGTTCCGTACATTTTCATGCTTAACAATGTATTACAAAAATGATTTGCAAGCAATTCGGTGGAGTAGTTCTTGAGTAAATTTTCCGGGTTTCCAACTTTAAAACTTTAAAACACATTTACACCTAAAAATTAAACTTTTTAAAATCTTCAAATAGCGCAATCCCACGAATTCAACAAGGCTCTTTCATATACTCTTTCAGCTGTCATAAAAACGGGGTCGAAAAACGGTGACAAGGCATCATTGAGGCTGTTCGTGTGCCCGGCGGATGTCCCTTTAACAGCGTGACCTTTTTTGGGACATCCTGTATACTAGGATTTCAACTAGCAAAACTATCGAAAGACTTTAAAATGTTTGAAAATGCCGAAATCTTCGTAAAATTTTTTAATGTCTTTACGCTTAGTAAAAGAGTAGTAAAAACAGTTTAAAAACAATTATGCCTTTTTTAAATTGGATCCTAAGACAAATGCCTCCCCGATAATGCGAAAGCATCTCGAGAAGTCTAGACGTACTTGGCGCTCGATTTACCTGATCCGATTCGCCAGGTATAAAGAACCCTCTGATGTCGAGAACATCAATTCGACCCGGCAACAGCCCTCTCCTGTTAACGCGACGGCTTAAAAGAAGTAAGTCAGCAAGCAGGGCATCTTTTTCATCAAAATCACAGAAAAACTGTACCGTAACCACTTAGTGGTGCGGTGTAGGGTGATTAATTCATCGGGATCCAAATGGTCGAGGACCAACCCGACTAAAGAAGAGGGCAGGTAGTTCATTTATCTAAATTGTTCAATTAATAGCTCATCCGTTGAATAGAATAGTCTAGGTTTGCGGTGCGGGTAACAATAGCGTTGCGTGGCAATGCAGATGCAAATTGTAAGAACCACAGGGCGCAGATGTGAAGTTTTCCCATGTTCAAAACAGCCCGATATGGCGGGACAAGCGACAATTAAAGGGCGGTCCGCGGGTCACCCAAACAAGGCTTGGCACAGTTTTGATTTCTTGATGTGATCTGATAGGGCATGGTCGCATTAGAGGAATTACAGGAATTTCGGATTTTAGAATCACGCTTTCCTGGTCAAACAGCGCGTTAAAGTTTTCGGCTTGGGGTTTCGATTTTTCTGCATCGATTGATGTATCATTTAGGTTGCGGCCAGGTCGCCGTTTTTTTCAAAAAAAGCTTTTGTACAGGAAAGTTTACTAAAAATCTGACCGATTCTTGAAATTTGGGTGTGAAAAAGTGGAGCAGTCACAACATATCAGGAAAACAAGTCAAGTCGATTACAAAAAAGAGCAAAAAGATATTCGGTCTCTGTGCCGGGGCTGCAAATGCACCAGCGCCAGTATTGGATTAGGCACGGCCCTTACAAGCGTACCAGAGCGTACAAGGTCAAGGTGGCGTTTCGTTATGGGACCCAGCCTACTTTGTGTGGAATTTTCCGCTGCTTCCGAAACTGATTTCAATTTTGCCAAATAGCCCATTTAAAAAGAGAGTCCGCGGGAAGTCATCTGTCACGATACCCAACTTTTTTTATTTTAATAGGGCAGTCGATTTTTAATGGCCTATCTTGTAGAGAATTTTTTTCTGATTAGATTGTTATATTTCATTAGTGCGCTACTACCTATCGACGAACACTTACGGGGCGTGAAATAGGCTGTTTTTCACCATTTCCCATACAACAAAACCGAGTCAATTTTCAACAATTTTGAGTTAAATAGCTCATTTGATAGAGAAATTTTATTTTGAATACGATGACGATATTCGTTTTTGAGCAACCAGACGGGAAAGGTAAGATAAATGACTTTGAAGTTCGAAAACTTGGGAAAATGGGACTTTGAAACGCTATAACTTTTTATATAAATTTCTAATGTCCGTCCGCCCGCCGACCGACCGACCGGAATTCAGCCAAATTTTACATTCAAATTCCAAATTCAAATTTTTTTTTGGGGAGAAGGCCAGCGCTGAACCCCCGCGTAGCGGAGGTCAGCGCTGGTAACTATTTAAATTGGGCTATAGCAAAAAATGAAAGCGCATTCGGAATCAGCAAAAAATTCTGCACAAAATAAGTTGGGTCCCATAACGAAACGCCACCTTGACCGTAGGTGGTTCCTTTGTTAGCCGTGGCGGCACCGGGCTCCCAGGCGGAAGGTCTCGGTTAGTTCCTGCCGGAAACAATCACCCTCTCAAAGGCCGAATTTTTTTGCTAATTTCTCGAGTTAGCTCGGCTCGATCTGTAAATGCTATCTCGTGTGCCAAAACTTAAAAAATAACCTTTCCATTTTCGTCAGATTTTTGTAAAATTTTCAACTACAAAAAGTCTTTTTTTAGAAAACGGCGGTGGCCGACACGTAAATCAATCGATACAGAAACATTTTGCGCCTTTTCTAGCCTGGTTTCATGTGGCGGCGGACTCACCGTTAATTCGAAAGATGGGATCAAAGAATAGGCGTCGAAAAATTGTCCCAAGCTATAATTCCGGCTGTTCGAAGGACTCGCGGATGGCCTTCTAACAAGGAGTCGCTTTTAGGTGCTTTTGGAATTTCTGGACGGGACCTAGCAAGTTCGATAGAGAAAAAGATTCTGAGCAACATGCCATTTTCAAAAAGAGCTGATCGATAAAGGTGTTTTAGAAAATTGAATTTAATTAAAAATGTTCCCGGTATCGGCACCCTTGTGGTGATTTGAGGTGAGTAACCCTTTAACCCTTTAAGTAACGGGGTGGCATTAGGCTTATCCTTGGGCTTCGGGTTAGGCTTAGGCCTAGGCGTAGGTCTAGGCTTAGGCCTGCGCTTAGCTTACAAGGAGTCGCTTTGAGGTGCTTTTGGAGTTTCGGGACGGGACCTAGCTAGTTCGATAGAGAAAAAAATTCTGAACACCATACAATTTTCAAAAAGTGCTAATCGATAAAGGAATTTTAGAAAATTTAATTTAAAGTTCGCGCTTTTTTTCTAGTTTTCGGGTCCATTTCCTCGGTTCACGTCGTTAAGGGGGCTGAGCAAGGCGCCATTCATAAAATCCCGCCAAGGCCTCCATCACAGGTTGCATTGACGTATTGGTAGCGCGGTTGCCTACCAACTTTTTAACATTTTTTTTGCCTCGGGTTCGAATCTTCGCGCTGGCTAACCGTTTGCTTTTTGGTTGTTGAACCCGTGATCGGTGCATAAAATTTTAATTAGCAAAAAAGCAAAGAGTTAACGATAAATTAGAATCGAACTCGTGGCAAGAGGCCAAAAAAATTCGTAGGCCAACGCACTAGCCACTTGGCCATGCCTGGACGGGATCCAGGACGCGTGAAGTGCCCATGTGTAGTGTTGGGCAATTTGCCAGGTCCGGTTTTGGCCGGAAATTCGGGTGTGAAACCGGGCCGGCCGCCTCGGCCCGAAAACCGGGTCAACCCGGTTTTACTATGCAAGGTAAAATGAACATCATTTTCGAGCAGTTGGCACAACTCGGCGCCAAACGGCTCGCAACTCATTCGGGGGTCGTTTGGTAGCATTCCTTCGAGGTTGTTGAACACGGCGGACGATTTTTTTCTAGCCGCGCTAGCAGCGTAAGGAAGCTTGATAGAATTGCGTTAAGCCGTTGAGAAGGTAGCATTTTGAACGCTCTTTCCAACGGTATAACTGCCGTTCTCCAAAATCGTCGGGTGACAGAGAGGGGAGCGTTTTAGTGCCGAAAGGTGTACTTGTCGAAGTTGTCGCCGCGCTAAAACCATCAGATCTCGATTTGCACTGCGAATCCTGGATCCCGAAAGGCACCACTCGAAAGAGCGCGAAAAGTTCTATCTGCCCAGCGAGTTTTAGCTCTGGAGCAGCTTTGCCAGGATGCTAGCGCGGTTAGAAAAAAACGCCTCGAAAGCGTCCGCCGTGTTCAACAACCTCGAAGAAATGCTACCAAACGACCCCCAAATGAGTTGCAATCGAATTGGCGCCGAGTTGTGCCAACTGCTCGAAAATGATGTTCATCTCCTGATTGATTGATGATTCCAGAGCACCCCTCTCTCGGCCGGAGTGCTTTCTTTCCCACCCCGGGGTGCTTTTTGGGGGCACCCCGGAGTGGTTTTGAAAGCACCCCGGGGTGCTTTTTTAGAGCACCCCGGGGTGAAAATAAAAGCACCCCGGGGTGCTCTCTTTGGGGTGCTGTCCAACACTAGTCCGGATACCGGGAACGTTTTTAATTAAATTAAATTTCCTAAAACACCTTTATCGATCAGCACTTTTTGAAAACGGGATGTTGTCTAGAATTTTTTTTCTCAACCGAACTAGCTAGGTCCCGTCCTGAAACCCCAAAAGCACCTAAAAACGACTCCTTCTAAGTAGGGCCAGCGCGGACCCACCGCTACGCGCGGGTTCAGCGCTGGCCCTCCTTCCCCCCCAATTTGAATTTTGAATTTGAATGCAAAATTTGGCTGAATTCCCGGTCGGGCGGACGGACGGACATTAGAAATTTATATTTAAGTAGGAAGTAGGATAGGATACCTTCAAGCTCCTGTTTTTTGACCACGAATCGTGGATGACACGCCCTTGGGAACCAAAGAAACTACAACTTTAATGAATCAGTCCTCCCGAAACCGAAGTCGAACCCCTCCAAATGTCCCCAAACCTAGTAAAAGCCCCCCAAAAAAAAAATACAAATTTTCACGCTTTCATTGTCATTTTTTGTTATGATTTTTGATAATTTTCCGGACCTGGCAGGGTCGAATTGACCCAGAGTCGCTAGGCTCTAACTAACTCCTTTCCCCTGAGTTGAATCCGACTTCAGACAGACAAACCACAGAAAATTTTTATCGCTGATTGATGATGATTTCTGCGACTGCTGGTATGTAGCCTCGGTACTCTGATGCCCACGGCAGGATATTGTTGACAGCCTTGCTCACTGCCATTAAAATAAAAAAAAGTTCGTCTTCGACGCTAATTCAACCATACGTCCGCAGGCACAAAATTCCCAACTGATTGCGTTGCTTTACTTTGCTAGCCCCTTGCATTGATCTCCGAATCAACGGTTTGCTTTTTCCGGTTGACTTATCCGTCGGTTTTATAATCAGCGATGAGATGTCGGCGGTGCATTACAAAGTATAGAAGAATCTTATAAGTTTTATTATTACAATTAATTACAATTACTTAGGTAAAACTGATTACGGCATTTTAAAAACAGTTGTCACTTCTACTGCGCGCCCCCGCGAATCAGTGGGTTTGAGGGCTAAAAACCCGCACGTGATTTTTGGTCATAATAGCGAGGGATTTTCCGAAAAAAAAACAAATTACGCCGTTCGTGGACAGTTGGACGTGTAGAGGTGTACTGCGTACTGATTTTCCGGGTCCATGACGTTCTCGCCGTTCACGTTTTTTCCGAAATTCCGCCAACGGCAAAAATGCTTGTAAAATGCTCTGTTTCATACACAGTGAAATGGATTCTACCGGATGGCAGCCGGGAAAAATGGGGAAAAGGAAAAATGCCGGGGCATCTGGCAGAATCCCGGCTGCCGGCTGTTCGACCTGGCGAAAAGCTGGCGGCCGGGATCTTGCCAACTTGCTGCCGGGTCTGCCGGGATCCTGCCGGATTTGATCGGCGAATAAGCGGCAGGACGCAGGCACAAAAACCGGCAAAAGCTATTCGTGAAGACTCGATATGTGCCGGCAGAAAACCGGCCGCGGGGTTTTCGCCGCCTGGCAGCCGGGTTCCTGCCGGATGGCGGCCGGCCGCTGCGACCCGGCAAGAAACCGGCGATTTCCCGGATGCCACCCGGCAAGATACCGGTCTTCACACTGTGATACTTGCGCGATATGATGCCCAAACAGCCCTCCCACATCCTAATTTGTTCTCTAGGCTTAGGCATAGGCTTAGGGTTAGGCTTAGAGTCTTTACTTATTTGATTTAATTGATTAGTACCGAAAACGGGAGTCAGCGCAGGGTTTTCAGATGAATGGGTTTGTAGCCTTTTATAGTTGTAAAATCGTAGAGTCGGTGATTCTGTTTGTTCATAGATTTTCGCGCGCAGATATTTTTTAGTATCGAAGAAGGGGTACAACTTTGTTTCACAGAGAATTCTAGCCATTCGGCGATTCTTAGATGTTTTTGGTATCAACTCTTTTCGCAATTCCAGACTGCAAGCACGATGGCCGATAAGATGGAGACGGAAATCGATGTCAAGAAGGTGACGAGGGCTGCCGTGGATGACGTCGAATTCGAGGAGTTCCCCGTGCTCGACTGGCCAGGGAAGGGCGGGCCACAAATTGTGGTCGTCGGTGCACAGGTATCTTTCGAGTTACGTTGACTTTATAATGCTCTAATTTAGAGCTCCGGAAAAAGCTCTGTGATAGCAGCAATCGTTGGCCGAGATTTTCTTCCGCGCGGGACAGGGATAGTTACAAGACGGCCGCTTCATCTCCAGCTTTGCCATGTCCCTCTCGACGATGCGGCGAGTCGGCAGGGACAGCTGGGTGAAGAAAAATTTCGGGGTTTTTAATGCTCTTTTAGGTGATTGGGCCCGTTTCGACCACACCGGAGATCGCACCTTCGAAGACTTCGAATTAGTGCGAAAAGAGATAGAGGAGGAAACCGACCGTCTTACGGGTAGCAATACGGTATGTTTCTCATTTCCCGCTAATTGTCGTTTTTCAGGAAATATTAGCTACACCGATATCCCTGAGGATTTACTCACATCGTGTGGTTAACATGAGGCTCGTGGATCTGCCGGGTATGACAAAAGTTCCCGTCGGGGGACAACCTACGAATATTGAGGTTAGAATCAAAAAATTTCATATATTTATGTATTTAGGAGCGAATCCGTGCGCTGATACTCCCCTACATTACGAATTCGAACTCGATCATCCTCGCTGTGATACCTGCAAATCAAGATTTCGTCTCTTCGGAGGCGTTGAAGATGGCGCGTGAAGTAGATAGTGAAGGTAGACGGCTTTTCCATGCTCTAGTATGACTGTGTTTAGGGGAGAGAACATTGGTAGTACTCACGAAGCTCGATTTGATGGATCACGGGACGAATGCGCTCGATGTGTTGACTCGCCAGTTGGTTCACGTGAAGCTCGGCATCATTGGAGTCGTCAATCGATCCCAGGTTTGTTTAGCTCCTTATTTTGGACGAGAACAACACTCGGTTTTATTAATTCGTTCCTTCAGGCTGACATCGAAGCTCAAAAGCCACTCGAAGATGTGTTACGCGACGAAGAGTCATTGCTCGCTCGCGAGTACCCAACGCTTGCTTCAAGACAAGGAACCCGCTATTTGTCTCAGACAATCGTTGGGCTTGTTGGTAATATTTTCATTTTTTTTCTACTCTTGATTTTTTCAAGATTTTAAGCCAGAAATTTCATTAAAATTCTCCAAACAGTTGTTAAAAGTTTGTGCCCATCCAATTACGCCATGTAAATCGTTAGGCACATTTTCCTACATAATAATTGTTGGTTAGCTCAAATTTAGCGACTTTTCGTCGAAATTTGAAGGAATTTGGTAACAGCTAGCATGTCAATTTGAAGGCTTTGTGGCTATTTTTGCAAATTAAAAATTAGTTGAAGAGTTCTAAGATTAAGAATTATATGAAAAATACACAAATTTACAGAATTACTGTATCTAAGACTTTTTTGAAATTTGAGTTTGACTATCAGTTTTGCAGCGTTTTTTTTACCTTAGGAGCTAACGTCAACAATTTTGAAATATGAGAAATTATCCGGAACAATACGAAAATTTGTGGAATTATTGTATATATAATTCTTTCAGGATCGACTTCCCGTCAAACACTCATCCCTCCAAACATTGCTGAAGAAGAAAAGTGAGCTTTTCATGATGTTTTCCTCAAAGAACCTCTGCTAGCTTGCCTGGCGGCTTCCAAATATCCTCTGCTAGATGCCCTCCCTACGCCCCCCGATTCCTAAATGGGCTCTGCAGCCCTGCTCATTTTTCGGAGTCTATAGTCATTTCTTCGGTTTCAAAGAATCTTTGCTAGATTGCCTCGTGAATATCTACGGCAATGATCTAAATCGCGTAATGCGTTTTGGCTTTCTGGTGAAAACTTCAAAAATTTGGAAGTTTTTTAATTTACGAAAACGGTTTAAAATGTTATAAAATGGTTTATATTTTTGTTATAGAGCCTACTGTTTGCAGCTGTACAAGCGTCTCGTATCCACAACGGTATGGCGATCTTTTCTCTTTGTCAATTTTTCTTTAGGTCTTCCACGAGCATTTTTTTTCTTTGCCGACGATTGTCCTCAGCAATCCGCCGTTCCACCTGACACCCATGGATTTGGGCATGATCGGCAACCAGCTGAAATTCGGGTATGACCTGCAAGTTTCGTTCCTGGACTGTTAGCGGGGGGGTGCGAACCAAATTTTTGCTTTAATCTATATTATGTTTCTATAATTTTAGTTTTTCCCTATACAAAATATAAACCATTTTTATAGCCTTTTACATAGTTTTTAGATAAAAAAATAATAAAAATGTTCGAGCATTATTGACTTTTTGGTCAAAAATTTTTCCTTTTCCTTTAGAAATTTCAATATATTTTTGGCGGCACGTTTAAAATGTGAAATTGTAGTTGTAAATCGATATGTTTGCATTATTTTAATATTAATTAATTAATTTTGTCTATTTATTAAATTAAATTAATAAATTGGATAGAAATCAGTTTTATAGTGTTTCACACACTTTTTAGACCCAAAAAATTGTAAAAATATCGGGAATTTTGGTCCAAATGTATGAACAAACAAAACAATAGCCAAAAAAGGTTAGAATTTTCCAAAAAAAAAATTATGATTCAAAAACATCCGCGAGATTCGAGCATATTTCATGTGTTTTTTTCAGCCACTACGGCAAAGACCGACTTATGGCGGATCTTCGAGCGATGACCACCACCTGCGTCACCTACAACCCGGGCGCACTGATGACTGAAGCCGCAAAGCAACTCGACAGCTTCGTTCAAGAACATTGGGAGCACATAGCTTCTAAGAAGGTTGTCATTGGAACTGTCCGGTCTTGACCCATTTTTCAGGATTTCATTTCATTCATTATCAGGGGGGAGTTTATCAGGCTGGTAAAGGCATTTTTTGTGTTGATCTAAAAATGCCTATTAACTTAATAGGCTTATTTTCCTAATCTATTAGTAAAATAACACTATACGTGAACTACAAAAACTATCTAAAAACTTTGAAAAATTTTTCAAAAACGCGAAATTTTGGCCCTTTTTTATCGAAAAATCTATATTTTTTGTATTGTTAAACAAAATTTCGTAAGGTTTTTACATTTAGGGATAGTAAAAGCACTTTCGCTACTTACGTTTGAAAAAGTTATTCCTAAGAAAAAAATGGTATTTTGAAGATAAACCTCCGACAAACTCCCCCCCGATAATGCGAAAGAACCCATTTTTCCAGGCACCCCGAATTTTTGCACAAATGGATTGGAGGCAGATTCGAGATGTTGGAAAAAAAGTCCGCTTCACCCAGAGCTGCGCCAAGGTAAGATTTTATCTCTGAATATAGTTTGATTTTTTTAGAAACATGGCCCCGGGCAGCTGCACCTCGTTGCCCATTTCCCGGAAGAACACACGTCTTTGGAGATGGCCCTTACGGTATACGGATCAGCGCTATTGTGAAACCCTTTTAGGACAATGGCGTTATTTTTAATTACTGCACTTGTGAGGTTGAAGCGAATTGGGAAGCCAAAGTTGCCCCTATGAAGCCGATCCACGAGCAGATCACCACCGGCAAATACCCACTCGGTAGGGCGGTTTTTCTTGGAAATAATAACCACCCCTAGGCGAAGAAGTCGAATATTACATCCCGGGAAAAGACGAGCGCAAGGCCAGCGATCGCATCTCCAATGAGGAAAAGAAGGCTATGGATGCCAGCTTAGAGGAGATGTGGCAGGTAAATTCGATTAGCTTGCTTGTCAATTTTACACCGAGGACTATCGCCGTGCGGCCGAGGCTCATCGTCAAGTACGCAAATACGTCAAGTCATGGGTGAAGCCCGGGATGAGAATGATCGACATTTGGTATGAGATTTCAATATGCTGCCGGATCAAAATGAGATTAAGCTCGCATCTCGAAGCCACTTCGCGGCGGCTAATCGGCGAAATGGGACTTGAAGCTGGACTGGCTTTTCCCACCGGCTGCTCGCTGAATGAATGTGCTGCATATTACACCCCGAATGCGGGCGACGAGACTGTGTTGCAGTACGGTGACATTTGCAAGGTAATTGTCACCTCCTTACCAATTTCGTTTTGATTTAGATCGACTACGGTATCCATGTACGCGGCCGTCTCATCGATTCGGCCTTTACCCTCCATTTTGACCCGAAGTTTGATCCATTGGTAACTTTTCTTTGTTTTTATCTGATTTACCCCTTTTAGGCCAACGCCGTCAAAGAGGCCACGAATGCCGGTATTCGTGAGGCTGGAATTGATGTGCGTCTCTGTGACATTGGAGAAGTGATCGAAGAGGTTAGGCGATCCAATTTCCGCATATATAATTTTTAGGTCATGACCTCGCATGAAGTCGAGCTCGACGGTCGCACGTACACTGTCAAGCCGATCCGCAATTTGAACGGACACTCGATCGGACAGTACAGGTAGAATGCAGACTAGTTTAGTAAGGGATTATTAAATGCTTCGTTGACTATTTAATTTTTTATCTTTTAGGATTCACGCCGGAAAGTCGGTGCCTATTGTCAAGGGTGGTGAGGAGCAAACGAAGATGGAGGAGAATGAGGTCGTTTTGCCTGTATTTCTCTGTATTCTGGAGTTTAGGTGTATGCCATTGAAACGTTCGGATCAACCGGCAAGGGCTATGTTAACAGGGCTGGAGCAGGAAAGATGGAGTGCTCGCACTACATGAAGAACTTTGACAGCGCTAAGCAGAAAATGCCCTTGCGGTAAATTGGATTTTATATTTTTGATTCTTTCGCATTCGCTAAGCAACTTTCCCTTGGAACCCAATTTTGCAAATATAAATGCGGAAAGTATTTTGAACTGGTTTTTTGCTATTATAAAAGTGAAAACTTTTCA
Organism: Mesorhabditis spiculigera; assembly: GCA_958295435.1. Lineage (NCBI taxonomy): Eukaryota > Metazoa > Nematoda > Chromadorea > Rhabditida > Rhabditidae > Mesorhabditis > Mesorhabditis spiculigera. Next base: position 24,454 of record CATQJA010001352.1, read on the forward strand.
AGTTTTAATTAAACAATATCGATAGATTTGTTTATTAAACAGTATCAATAGATTTATTAAACAATATGGATTAAACAAGTATCGATTTTTGACGAAAATTTCGGCTTTTGTAAACTTTTTTTGTTAATGTTTTGAATAGTTTCTCTAGCTGAAAAAAATAGTACGAAAAATACTAAGCAATAATTTCTAATACTAGACGTTTCTAGAGATAAAAAAGTTCGAACCTCTCTCACCCGACAATGCAAAAGAGCCCTCATTTTAAATTATTTTTCCAGAGCCATTGAGCTGCTCGACACGATCGACAACCATTTTGGGCACCTCCAGTTCTGCCGACGGTAAATTTTCGCTATATAATTTATCGAATTTCGACCTTAGGTGGCTCGACCGTGTCGGGGAGGTGCAGTACGGGACTGCTTTGAAGGCGTTGTGCGATAAGGTGAGAGCTTGGCAGCTTTTTAGTTACATGATCTTTACAGGGAATCGTCGACGCCTACCCGCCCCTCTGCGACGTCAAGGGCTCGTACACCGCCCAGTGGGAGCATACAATTCTGATGCGTCCCACTTGCAAGGAGGTCGTCTCTCGCGGCGAAGACTATTGATCATCACGGCTAAGACCGCCTCAATCCCTTGTTATTTGTTTAGAGGTTGTTAGTTATGCCCATTATTTTCTTTTACCGTTCGTTGTGCCCCCGTTACCGATATCCTAAAATGTTTTCCCCGTGACCCTTCCGCTGTGCCCTACTACCCCGGTAGCCAATGCTCTCATTTTGCCTAGTGGGCTGAAGCGTATACGGATTTGCTCGATTGCTTTTTCATATGCAAAGCGAGATAAATGTGGGTGTTGGCGTCAGCGAATGTTATCATACACCGAATTACACGGGCACACCAAATAGCTTTGGAATTTTAGGACGTTAGGAGACGAATGGAGGTTCTCCGGAGTTCGGAGCCACCGACGCTCAAGCTGGCTCGCTATCCCGACCGGCTTGAGCTCTGGTCGACACGTGTAATTCGAGATAAGAGGCTCCGGATTCGGCGCCTTATTACATTTTGTTCGCAGATCGTCAATTTGCTCGGGTTTTTGGAACGCAGTTTTCAGTCGAAACAAATTTTCAAAACGAGACCCTGGCGACGAACTAAAAATCATGACCCTTATCGACCTCACCGCCACTTTACCTCTCTTTTGACGATTGTTTTCGAGGGGGAATTCGCGTGTCGCATGGTGCCCAATCTCTGTTTGTCCTTTGGCAATCACCCGGGCCGTTCCTCCGTAAATTCGGTGGAATTGCCCCACCACAAACAGGGCATTTTGTGGGTGGGCGGGTGGAGTATGGCGCGCGCTGACCGCGAATTTCATATTCCAGAGGCAGCGGCGGAGGCGAGAAGCAAACGGTGCCCCTCCCTGGTTCGCGGCTGAATGGACACCGAGGAAGTTGAGCCAGGTGATCTATCGATTTGGGTTTGGTGCCAATTTTATTCGGCCAATCGTCTACCTATTTTAATAAATTTTATTTTATTTTATTTGTGCTCTTGAATCCTCGATTTTTTAGACATATAAAGAGAGCACGTATATTCTTCTTAGAATCATTCTTTGCTACTACTGAGCATCAAAAAGCTTAAAAATGTAATTGGAAATTTTATTTTGAGCCTAAAAAATCCGTTTCTCGACCGAAAATCGCCCAGATTTTAAAACATTTTTCGAAATGTAAGGCCTCAAATCTAGCTGTATTTAATTTAAAACAATGCACACCCTTATTTGGCTTGATTTAATAACCTGAGCCCCTGACAATAAGATACTTAAAACCTGATTTTTTAGATGCGGGTAGAAAGCGTGGATATGGCACAATCAGCGGCGCCATGGCCATCGAGGACCCAGAGCCGACGGTTTGTGAAAGTTCGATTCATTCTCAACAAAAATTGCCTTTAGAGCTGCATGCCAATGCTGCGGGCATGGCCGAAGAGCACCTTCCTAATCATCGTCAATGAATTTTGCGAGCGCTTTTCGTATTATGGGATGAGATGTGGGTTTCTGGAGCTCTTTCGGGGCCTTCTTTTGAAACTTCATCGCTTGGGGCTTGCTAAAATACCTAAAATTACCATTAATCTTTGCTATCTGCCTCCTTCCAGCCGTGCTAACCCTCTACCTGATCAACATCCTCAAATATTCGGCCAACACGGCCACGATACTTTACCACAGCTTCAACGTGCTATGCTACGGGTCGCCGATGATTGGCTCGATTATAGCTGATGGATATATTGGCAAATTTTGGTGGGTACAGCTTATTAAGGTTATATAGATTATAAATTGCACAAAAGGTCTTATATTCTCTATTTTCAGGACCATTTTCTTCATCTCAATCTTTTATGCTTGCGGCCAAATCGCACTCGCCGTGGCATCAACTTTTGGGCCGACCTCCTCACTACATCCGTGAGTTTCAATGGTATTATTGAAATGCATGGACCGTTTTTACGATTTTCTAAACGTAAAAATTACAAATTTTGCCTAAAAATACAAAATCATAGAAATTTTTCGAACAAAAAGACCTGATTTTTGACCAAAGTTTGAACTAAATTTTTTTATAAGTTTTTTATTGTCTATCCACTTCAAATAGAGTTTACTTCTACTAAGAATACTATTACAAATGACCTTACTAGGTATTTCAGGACGTCTAGGCGAAAAGTAGCCCCCCGTTATGGCGAAAGCACCTTAGTAACTGTAAATCATAGAATATAGCCCCGAAAAATAGGCAGTTTAAATGATTGAAAATATTTCCAACTCACACATTTCAGATGGCTCGATCTGCTCGGGCTTTTCGTGATCGGTATGGGCACCGGCGGGATCAAGCCTTGCGTCTCAGCGTTTGGTGGTGATCAATTCAAGGTCCGCTAATCCTCTGTTTCAAGGGAAACTAGGAAATCTAACCTTTAGCAACACTACCTGCTCATGATCTCAATCTACTTTTCCGTGTTCTACTTCACGATCAATGCCGGCTCGACGATCTCGTCGTTCATCTCGCCGATTATGCGATGTGGGTATTTTTTGTACTAATTTTTATTTTTCTATCTGTGCGTATTTGTTATTAATGAATAGTGTATTTTCAAAACAATTTGAATTTCAATGAATACTATTTTGTGTATTTAGTGGTTTTTGATTGCTAGCAAATTATAAAAAAAATTGGAGTTTCAAAATTTTTACTTTTTTTGGCAATTTTTCATAAGGTTCTATTTTTGATGCGCTTTTCAGCTCAAGGCTGTTTCATTGCTATAAAATGGTTTGTATTTTATTATAGTGTCATACAGGATTAACGGGAAAATTAGTTTGACCCCTGACAGTCCAGTACTCAAATTTTCAGCCCAGCCCTGCCTCGGCCATGACAGCTGTTACCCGCTGTCCTTCGGAATCCCGGCAATTTTGATGATTGTGGCTGTCGGTAAGTTGTTAATTAATGTTGTTAATAGGTTGTAATTTTTCGGAAAGTTACACAAAACGAGCCAGAATGAAAATTATAATATCCGAAAATCAAGCCAGATTTGATAACCGGCGAAAAGCCAGCGATAACTCCCACCCACCTGTCAAAATCCGGCACCTTCGGCTGACCATGACAGTTATGAGGGCGTTCCCTTCCCTCCCTCTCACGGGCCCGGTTAGCTCAGTCGGTAGAGCACCAGACTCTTAATCTGGTTGTCGCGGGTTCGAGCCCCGCATCGGGCTTACTTTTTGCTTTTTGTCCGAAATTATAGACTTTGTTTTCAGGAGCTTTTTAAACCCTTCTTTTACTGTTTTTTTTTGTTGTTGATGCTACTTATTCCTAGGGATCTTCATGCTCGGCTCCCCACTCTACAAGAAGGTACCCCCGAAAGAGAACACCATTTTTCGGGTGTTGGCGGCGATTCGGGTAAGTTGTTGGTGGCCTTGGATTTCGAATTTTTTCAGCGATCGTTGGGTAATAAGCTGAGGGGGAAGAAGAAGCGGGACCACTGGTTGGACCATTATTTTGATACGCACGACTGCGAGACGGATCCGCATTGCCGGGAGGCCAAGGGGAAGTGTGTTCAGGTCTGGTTTTCGTGTTGTAAGATACCCCTAGAACATTTTTTCCAGACTTTTAGCGATTTTTTGAAGCTTTTGAAGTCGGTTTTATTCTTCAAAACTCGTACAGGGTAACCAGGCGGTTTAGGTGCGTTTCATCGACGACGTGAAGCAGCTGGTGCGGATCTCCGTGATAATGTTGCCCCTGCCGTTCTTCTGGACGCTCTATGATCAGCAGGGGTCCCGTTGGGTCATTCAGGCGGTGGCTATGGACTCGCGGATCAGCGACGGCTTCTCCCTGCTGCCCGACCAAATGAGCACGCTGAACGCGCTTCTGATTATGATCTTTATCCCGATCTTTCAGGTAATTGGGCTGCTGTAACTAAAATGGCTATTTTACTTTCGTTGAAAATCCGTTTGTCGACATTTTTTCGAAAACCATTTTGTCGAAATTTCTTTTTTTGTCGGAATGGAACTTCTGCTTTTTCCGCCGATTATTGATCCGAAACATTGAGCAACTTGAAATTTCAGCCCACTGATATTTCAACAAAACGATATTTTGACAAAAGATTTTCGGCAAAAATTAATTACACAAAATACGACAAAATTATTTTCGAAATACCGACAACACATCGATAAACCTCCACTGTTTAGGGCCTAATCTACCCGGGCGTCGAGCGAATGGGCATCAGATGTACGCCACTGCGGAAGATGGTGGCTGGCGTGTTCTTGGCGGCCGTCTCGTTCGTCATCTGCGGTTTCGTGCAGATTGCCGTCAACGTGGGTGGGGAATGGAGGATATCCGGTTTTGCAAAGAGAGCCTTTTTCTGTTATAAAATGCCTTAAAATTGGCCAGTACGCTTTAAGGCGTCGAAAATTTCAGTGGTTGAATTTTCAGCGCACCCTGCCCGACATTCCCGGCTCGTCGCAGGCATTCGTCTCCGTCGTCAATGCGTATCCCAGCGGCACCTGTGATTTTGAAGTGAATCTGCCCGATTTTTCGAGCCAGGTTGTTCCGGCGAATTCGGTATGTAAGGAGTAATAAGCGTACATACAGCTTTTACATATCTTTTGGAGATCGCGGTTTTTTTAGTCCTTGATCGATAACGAGTTGGAGAAGACGAAGCAGCTGTATCGCCTTCACGTCGGCTCTGGTATGACGGCCAACTTTCAGTTCGCTAGAGCAGCGTAAGTCTTGGCTGTTTTTTTCATGGTATACCTCTGTTAATTGCATTTTCAGAAGCTCCTCAAACTGCACGATAGACCCGTTCACCGTGGCTGCCACGCTGAAAGGAGGAAAATCCTATATGGTGACCTTGCTCCCCGGTGGGAGGAGCTTGATAAGGGAGGCCAGCTGGGATAAGCCGCAGGAGGGTCAGGGGCAATTTGCGCTCGGGTAGGATTTGGATGGTGTTAACGTTAAACCCCATTGTTTAGCGTCAACATGGCCGTCCCGTGCGCGCGGTTTGAGCAGCTGAACGGAACCTCGTGCTCAGCGAGCAGTTTTAACGGCAGTTTCGCGCTCTGCAGATATGACAAGGAGTGCGATCCGCAAAAGCATGAGTGAGTTATCTAAAGAGAGAGAGAGAGAGAGCGAGAGAGAGAGAGAGAGAGAGAGAGTGAGAGAGAGATCTTTTTTTCAGTTGGTACTACGCGTGGAAAAGCAGCGACGATAAGGCTGTAAAAAGGCTTGATGTCCAAAACGGGAGCCCTGCTTTCGCGCTTGATTATTTGGATATTAAGCCTGGAACGTAAGTTTTGTAGGTATAGTTAAGGTTTTTTTTGTCTAGGTACAAGCTCTATTTGGTGAATTATTTAAAAGATTATTCCGGCGATCATACTCCTCGAAAATCCGAGATTCAGGTATACGATTACTAGATTGTTCTCATCTCTCTCGCTTTCTCTCTCTCTCTCTCTCTCTCTCTCTCTCTGTCTCTTTCTCTAGCTAATATTACAAATCCTAGACTTTATCTCTCGACGTCTACGTCCAGGTGAACCGAATGGGTGGCGTTTACACGCTGACCGTCACTGATCAGGACGATTTGGAGGGGGTAAGCTAAAAAAATTTGTTTTTTTTGTGTATAAAAATAATTCATCCCGTATTAAATTGCCCTTTTTAGTCTCCCCTAATCGCCACGCTGCACACGATCGTCCCCGAGAACCACATGAACATTTTGTGGCAGGTAAGGTCTTTTTCCATAGCTCCCCAAAAGTTATCTTTTTCAGGTTCCGCAGTACTTCGTGATCACGGCCGCCGAGATCTTATTCTCCATCACTGGGCTCGAATTTGCGTATTCGCAGGTGTGAGCACGAACTGTAACATCGATGTCTTATCTTCGGAAACAGACTACAAAATTGGCTAGGGTTAACGGGGCTGAGAAGTGAGGGAGCGGGAGAGAGAGAGACAGGGACAGAGAGAGAGAGAGAGAGAAAGCGAGAGTGCGAGCGAGAGGCCTGTCGTATCACCTAAAAGTCGCTTTTTGGACGAATAGGTTAATCACGAACACGCGAATTTTGCCTTGCTAGGCCGTTTAAAAATCATTATTTCAGTCCTCTCCCAGCCTAAAAGCCGTGGTGACTGCCATGTGGCTGTTCACGCAAGCCCTCGGCGATGCGGTCATCATCGTCATTGACGAGCTCGACTTGTTCCAGAATTTGGTGAATATTTACTTTTTTATTTATTAGACTTTTGTTAGTTTTAACCTATTTTCCAGGCCGTCGAATTCTTCGTCTACTCCGGGATTCTGTTTGTCGTCGTGGTCGTCCTGTTACTCTTGTCAATCTTTTACTACGAATACAAAGAAGTTATGGTGGAGACCGACGGCGGGAGGTACGGCGTTTAAAAAAAATTAAAACCCCTATTCTAAAATTTTGTAAACTTTAGTTTCAGCGTCAAAGTTGCTCTCGAAAACTCAGGTTACGTGGACGATGAGGGGACAACGAAACTTTAACTAAAATTTGAAAAAGAATTACCGCGCTTCTGTCCTTGCCGTTTTCTTAAAAAACGTTCTGAATCGGGTATTTGATCTGCTAGCCAGATATTTGATAAACTTTATCGAAAACTTGCAGTGAATATGCCATCAAAGAAAATGCCGAAAAATTCCATCAAACACCGAAATCCCCTCAACCAGAAACTCGATAGGCGAAAATGCCGACAGCGAAAATCCCGACAGAGAAGATCACGACAGCCTCGACCGACAGCTGAAATCCCGACAAGCCAAAATGCCGGTTGTCATGGTCCCAACGGCCAAAATCCCGGCAGCCAAAATCCCGACAGCCCAAATCCTGAAAGTCACAATCCCGACAAAGGCGTGACATTCAAACTAGCGTCAGACTATGTCGGTATTTTCCGTGTCAGGATTTTGGCTATCGGGTCTTTGGTGGCGGTCTTTTGCTTGTCGGGATTTTGTGTGTCAGCATTTTAGATATGACAAGCATAGGATACTTACAGAAACTTGCGATGTTTTTGAATTATAGGGCCGAAAAGGTCAAGATTTTCCAAATTTCAGTAGTTAAAAATGATTTATAATTTCCTAGCGATCCAAAACTACCAAAACTATGATAAAATACCTTATATAGTATCAACAGATACATATTAATTATCAAACGGCGGAAAAAAAGCAAAAAAGTTGCACTTTTCTACCAAAATCGGGGTCCCGAACGCCCATTTTTGAGGCCTAGGCCGATCCGTTCGGCTCGTCGAGTACACCGGGGATAATTGTCGTCCAATTATCCGGTGTTAGACAGCGTTTTCGGCAATGTAAAATACAGGTTTTGTCACTGTCTGTCTATATTTCACTGTCTGTCTGTTTGTTTGTCAATGTGTCATTCCATCTCCAAGTGCCCATCGATCATCGAAAAACGCCTCCTCCGTCGGCGCTAACACCATTTCATTTTTTGCGATCACACCGAATCGCGCCCGCGATCAGCTGCTGGCATGGGCTATGCGGCGCAAACAAAGGTATCCCTTTTTGAACTTTCGATTTTTGGGGTGCTTTGGCATTATTGGGGGGAGGAGTCTGTATAGATCGGAAAGGCTAGTAACGTAATAGCAAAAATTTTAATAAAATTTTCAGTTAACTTTAATTGGGTCTGAACTGGAAAAACTATCGAAAAACGAAGAATTTTGATGGTAGATTCGATATTTTTGGTCGAAAAATCCCCGTTTTATGTATTTTTCGGGTCAATTAAACAAATTTAAACTATATTTCAACGAGAAAATTAGCAAAATACCCGTTTGAGTCTTTAAACATTTAAAAAGCCCTAATTTTGGTACAAATCGGCAATTTTTGGTCGAAAAATTCAGATTTTTTTCGTTTTGTTAATCAAAACTCGTAAAGTTTTTACGTTTAGTAGAAAAAAATGTGGCAACACGTTCTCTATTTTTATTGGATTTTCGATAAGATGAAAAATTGCGCCATCTAGGTTGCTCCAGAATGCCCGGCCACCCAATTACCCATCGCCTTCCATGAAGCCACGACAACCGATGAACTGGCCGAGCAGATCGGAGGGTAAAACCCATAAAATCAACCAATTGAAACCGTCTCCTCCAGCTTGCACGACATCTACACGTTGACCGTGGTGGTGTTGATGGCGGCTGTGTGGCTGGTCATCGCCCCGACCGTCTTGGGCAACGCGTTTATGGCCCCGTTCGAGAAACCGGCCAACGACACGTTCGTCACCGTGCAGGATGAGGTTCGATCGGCCCCAGAATGAATTTGTAGTTTGTAGCCTGTAGTTCCAACTGTCGGCTACCTTTCCGAATCCGGCCGAATGGACCGGCTCGATGGTGTTCGTCGGAAACCTGCTTTTTGGTCAATTTTTGGCGACGGTGACGGATTAGTAAGTTTTTATACGGATTTAACTTAGAAAAAATATTTTCTTTCTTTCTGAAAATTACTGTTTCTTTGGCCTTATTGGGGGTACCAATTTTTCTAACAATAGAAGAACTGTTTTTACACTTTTTTACTATTCCAAAACGCAAAATCCTTGCAAACCTATATTTAACAATACAAGAAAAATCGATTTTCGACCAAAATCGCCGATTTTCCACCAAACTCGAATTTTTATAACATTTTACTTTTTTTGAGTAGTTTTACACTCGAAATAAAGGTAAATTTTACTGAAAAAAATAGTAAAATACGTGGTATTACGGTGCTATATGCATTCCATTAATTTTTTTCTTGATAATGCACAAAAGATAGATTTTTTAGGTGCAAAAATACGTATTTCGACAATGATTTGGAATTTTAAGTTCTTTAACATTTTTTAGATAGTTTTCCACATCTTAATTTGACTATAAACGCTATTACTTACGCTATGCTTTCTATTACACTACTAGAAATTCTGGGTTTATACAAAAAATGCGCTTCCTCCCCCCGATAATGCGAAAGTACCAATGCCCTCCATCAGCTATGGGCGACGTCGGATCATTTCCTGGTCGATGCTGGTGTACGGAATTATCGGCGTCGCAGCTTCATTCTCGCCGTCCTTCCCCTTCCTGCTGATGATGCGATTATTTTCGGGCATTTGCTTCACGGTAAGTTAACAAAAATCACAGTATTAAAACTGCCATCCCGTAATAGCCAATTTTCGTGACGAATTACGTGCACGCGATGGAGTGCCTCCCGTTCTCAGCCCATCCGATGGCTTCGTTGATTTTTGCGGCCACTTGGGTTAGCGGCTACTGCTTGGTGAGTTGGTGAGAAAAACCTCACGATCAGGGATTGGTACATGTACGTGTGGAGCGTTACGTATTTAGGTGTATTCGTTTGCAACAGCAATTTTTTAGGCATCACCAATCGCGATCATTTTTCCCCACTGGCGCCTCTTTCAGCTGGTCAGCTCGTTACCATGCGCAATTCTGGGCATCATCCTGATTTTGTAGGCCCTAAAAATAATGGTTCACAAAGTAAATTTAAGATTTCTGCCCGAAAGCCTCGGCTTCGCCATCTCGGGCAATAGACCTGCCGAATTCCGGCGCTACCTCTCGAACGTCTCCCGTTTTTCGAAGCGCCAGTAAGTGCTTCTGGAGCTTTGACACGTTCCCAGTCTACGCTACAACTTCTCGAAGCTTGTCGACACGGAAGGAACAGGCAGCCAGGAGGTCGACCTGAAAACGCTGGTCCGGGAGACCACCAAAAAAGAAATACTGCAGCGCGTCGTGTTGTGCTCATATTTATGGTAGGGATTTTTCTGAAGCTCTAGTTTTCTTTATATAGTTTTTCAAATTTCAAATTTTTTACAAGGTTTTGGTTGTTTTCTACAGTTTTTAGGGTTTCTAACCTTAAAACTAATAGAGCAAATTCAAAATTTCAAAATTAAAAAAATCCAATATGCTGCACGAATTTTGGGTATTTTCTGGGCACTTTTGCTTAGATGCATTTTTGTATGTTTTAGGGATGAAATTTTCTCTTTTTGGACTTCTGTACTTTTAGCTATTTGAAAACTGACCAAAAATGTCAAAATTTTAGCATTTTCAAAAATTAAAAATGTTTTATAACTTTCTAGCAATAAAAGAAGAAAAACTACGAAAAAGAATAGATTGTTTCCACGTAGGTGGAAAAACAAGCCAAAATCAGGCAAAGACTAACAAAAACGCGATAAAAATACACTATATATTGGCAACAGGTAGGCGGAAGAACAAAAATGAGTTGTCCGCCTGCAAACCCCCTCCCCCCCCCCCGCTGACACACCAGTACCGAAAAACCATGAACTTTCCAGGACAGCCACCTGCTTTGCATACAACGGGCTATCCTTTGAAAGCACGGTGCTAAAAGTCGGCAACAACCACGTTCAATTTTTGCTGTCCGGAATCGCGGAGATCCCGTCCTATTTTGTGTCGCCCCTCCTCTTCGACCGAATCGGCCGACGGCTGACGGTGATCGGGATTTGCGTGTTTTTCGCGGTAACCTGCCAGGGGATGTGCATCCTGGCCTACTTTGCTATGGGTAAAAATCTAGCCAAGCTTCAAGTTGCCTAAAATTCAGACGACACCTGGATGTTCCTCATATTTTGGCTGCTGGCCAAATTTGGGGCCAGCGCCGGCTTTATGTGTCTGTTCATCTACGGGTCGGAAATGTTTCCGGTGGGTTTTGAGACCAAAACTGCCCAAAAAAGAACAAGAAGGCGTTAGGCGATTTAGAGGTATAGCAGATTCGATAGAGCTTGAAATTCTGGTTCTTTTGCAGTAACGCGGGGAAGCCAATTTTGCCTATAAGTCCGGAAAAACCTAGTAATGCATTAATAAGTATTTTAGTTGTGGTTTTAGTAAAATTTATCCATTTTTCAAGTGAAAAAACAATAGAAATACGGTTTTCGTTGCAAATCGTCCATTTTTCGGCGAAAAACCGATATTTTCGTATTTTTTCATGAAAATTTGTTAAGTTTTTACGGTTAGAATAGTAAAAATTGTTAAGAAATACTTCCGCTGTCTATATTAGAAAAGCCGGATCCTTAGAGGCCTCGCAAGAGCAAAATGACAAATGATGAAGAAACCCCTACTAAGCCCCAGCTTACACGAGCGACAACCCAAGTTTCCAGATGAGCTGCCGCTCCTTTGCGCTCGGCATTTGCTGCTCACTCTCCAATATCGGAGCCATTGCGGCGCCGCACGCGCCGGCTTTTGTAAGCTTTTTGACGTTAAAATTAGAATTCACTGAAAATCACAGGGCCTGCTGTTCCCCGGTGGCACCTATGCGGCATTCGGGTTGTTGCTTTTGTTGGCCGCCGTCGTGACTTCCCATTTGCCCGAGACAAAGGACATGCATAAATGATTGTTGACAGGGAATTGACTAGCCAAAAAAAAGCAAGGATTTGTGTGGCTATTTTAGTCAGATTCCGCTACATTTCAACGTACGCTTTGAACGGAAAATCTTGTAAAACGGACTTTACGGTGACTTTTCCAATTTTGTCGGCAAGCCATTTTCCCCCTGAAAATGTTGTATTTTTCCCTTTTTAACAAAATAGACGAGCCAAAATATAACAAAACTGACATGTACTTTACGAAATTCCGCTAAATTTCAACCTACCTTTTAACCGGAAAGCTAGATTACGACTAATTTTTCGGTTTTTGAAATTTATGGCAATTTAGCAAAAATGGCGCGTTTGCACGCTTTTAGCAAGGAGTATTTAAACCTCAAAACAGCAAAAGATCTTTTTTTTAGCTATAAAGCAAGCTTTTGTTCCTCAAATTAATCTTGCAATTTATTTATTACACAGCTCAACTTAATTTTTGTTACTATATCGCGCGGCATTTGCCAACTGCCGTTTTTGGACAAAATTCCAATACATTTCAACGTACGCTCTGAGCGGAAATCTAGACTAAAACCGGTTTTTAGCCCGGTTTATTGTGCGTGAATTTCTCGACGAATCCCTTTAGTTTTCAGCCATTTTCCGCCCGGAAATTGAAGCATTTGGGCTTTTGCTGAAGTGGGCGCGTTGGGGGGTCAGGCTTTTTTGGGAGGTCGGCCGGCCGGGGCGGTGGCTTCCACAGCATTTCAATGGACGCCCATCTTCTATTCCTTTGGGGGCGCATTCAATACTGCCATTACAAGGCTCCATTCATCTCTCGGCCCGCCGGCTTTTGCTGCCCCCTGGCGCCCGGAAAACAAGCCGATTAGCCGGTAATATTATGCTTTAGAGCGGCTAGTTGAGTAGGTGCTGTTTTCTGGGGTCCGCTTCCCTTGATTCTTTTGAATTAGGACGGATGAACATCGAAATCGTCTTTCTAAGCTGTCTAAAATTGTTTACAGGCGCCTTCGGAGCTAGTTTTCGTAGGTTTAACGAAATCAGAAAGCTTTTATAGCTTTTTCAGCGAATCCAGATTTCAGGGTGCTTTCAAGGGCCGCTGGAGTGTTTTATGGCTATTATTTCTGACGCTTTTAGAAGATTAACTCTGAAGTCGATTCTGGAACACTCGAAAACTTACACCAACTTTATACGAAAGCCCTTAACGTTTATCTGACATTCCATTTGCAGCTATTCCTCTCAATCTCGATTCCCGTTTTTTTAGCTCAATGGGGCCATTCCCGAATTTTCAGGCGCCGACCCCACGCATCTTCGGCATCACCATCAGCCTCATCCCGTCATGCACTACAACAACAAGAAGATCCTGACGGCAAGGGTAATGGTTTTTCTTTGTTGAAAACAAAAAGCTTTCGAAAGTAAATTTGAGGAGACTGCCACAGCATTTAGGATTATAACGCGAGCGTAGCAGCCGAGATTTCCTTTGAAAGCCATCATCCACCTCTACTAGGGCCGCTTTAGCTTTTTGTTTGACAATAATTTTTATCAAAAAAAAAGCCGAACTCGTATTACAGCCAGCCATTCTTGAGCTAAGCTAATTTCTTTTCACTTCTTCGCCGTCGCTGTTGAGGCGCTTTCAGATAAAAAAAATCCAATTTCGTGAGAAAGGCCAATATACCAAAACCAGATCCCCGCTGTCAACCTCAATCTCCCTCAAACCCGAGCCACCGGGCCCTTGTCTCCCACAATTTTGGCCAGCGTGAGTGGCCCTTCGCCCAGAGCCGCTAGCCTAGCTATAGTTCTTTTTCGTCTGGGCCCCTTTTGGGGCCTCTCCTAGGGACCGCTAGGGGCCCATTCGGGCACTGCGCTTCCACCCCACCGCCTCCCTAGGTACTCTCCCGCTTTTTCGCATATTGATTACCCTCTCCGGCTGGGGGGCCGGAGACTTTATTTTTTAAGCACATCCATTTGTCTTGGCTCGGCGGCCAGACATTTTTCTTCGGGGGCGCCTTGGAAGACTCTGGCGTTTTTTAGGGGTTTCTCTGCATGCGCAACGTGAGCTTTCTGATCCAGCACAGCTTTGTATATAAATTAGCTCCGATCTGCCCACCAATTTTTCAGGTTTTCTTATTGTTCTTATTCCTATTGCCATTCCACTTTTCGCCCAATCTTGCCCCACCCCAGCAATTCAATCCGCCGGAATGCGGATGGGTGGGGGAACCGAAATTCGATGCGCCCTTTCCCATCTCATTTTCATTTGCAGCCTAGCTTCTTCTGGAGGCCGCCATGCGATTTTTGGGCCGTTTCAACAATTTCATGCGCTCGAGGATTTTGGGGCAATTCCGGATTCTTTCTGGGGACATAGCTAGCAGCTTGCTGCGAGCCCCTCCCATTTCGCGGGCCAGTTGTTCTCGGCTGATTGTGGCCCAAATAGGTTTGGGGGTCTCGGCCTTTTTGGGCCTGGTTGCGTGCCCCTCTCGCCCCACACGGCCAATAGCATTTTCTCCATCGCCTCCCCGAAGGCATGCATTTCGGTTTTCACATCTTTTCTTCCGTGGCCCACTCTTATTTCCGAATTCCACGCTTTAGCCCCGGAGCTCATGAACCGTCAAATGTACGGTAATGAGACGGTACGGCTGCGGCCAACGAATATCTTTGCTCATCCGGGGTACACCGAAGATATCACGGTGGCTGGCAGTCTCCTCAAGGATAAGATATCCAAAATTTACGATGTGGTTTCGGGGAAGGAGGAACCGCCGGAAGGTTTTTCGAAGGTCCGTAGCTTGAGGAAGCGGGTATCTGCCTGTAAATTTCATCCGAATGCTATTTGTCTCTTTCAGGTCGAAAAAGTGCAGCTCGTCGACAGATGGGGTGGCGAGCAGAACATTGTCGGCACGATACACGCAACTTCAAGCCACGTCATCTTCAAGGCCGAGACAGGAACCAGAGAAATTTGGGTGTGTTTTAACTTTTTACAACTAAAACTCGTTTATAGATGAAGAAAGAAACCGATTTTTTTTTCAGTTGGCGAATGGCTTGATCGGTGCCGTGGAACGGGGTGCACTTTCTGCGGCTGGCTGCCCACTAGTGATTCGGTGTAAGCATTTCATGCAGGTGAGGCAATTTTATCCGATCCACTGAATTTTTAACAGATCCACTTGTTGATCAACCGGGACAAGGCCTGCCAAGAACTCTACGAGACACTTTTGAAAGTCTGCAAACCAAGTAAGTTTTTATTCGAAAACTCTATTTTTATAATCTTAGCTAACATCGAGAACGTGTTCGCGTTTGAAAACCGTTGCTTGAGCGAAGACGTACGTGGCTGGAATCGTTTGGATTGGACTTCGGAATTTTCAAGACAGGGCGTCTCCTCCAGCTGGACACAGACCGACATAAATAAGGGCTACAAGGTTGTTCCTTCCATTTGGCTATTTATTTTTATTTAGTCGTGTGATACATACCCTGAGAAGCTCTGGGTCCCTACCGCTGCTCGAACACCCGTGCTAGAGGGGGCGATCAGCTTCAGGAGTCGAGGCCGCCTGCCAGCACTCACTTATTTTTACAAGAAAAATGGCGCCGCTTTGTCTAGGTAAAGGCGATCCATTAATTTAATTTTTACTATTTTTAGGTGTGCACAACCGAATTCCGGCTTTCGGGCCCGCTGCATGGAGGACGAGACGCTGATGTCGCTGATAGGAAAGGCAAACCCACAACACGACATTGTCTACCTAATCGACACCCGGCCAATGGTATAGTTTTTGAGATTTTCCCGGATTACCCTGTTTCAGGTGAATGCGATGGTGAACAAGGTACAGGGCAAAGGCTACGAGGACGAGCGCAACTATTCCAACATCAAGCACCAATTCTTCGACGTCGAGAACATACACGTGATGCGGACATCACAGCAGAAATTGGTTGATGGTAAATTTTCGGGAACCCTAAAAACAAGCTTTTTGAATGTAACCTTTTTCGTATATACAATTTCCTTTTCAGCATGCGGTAAATGCCGAAACGTCAACGAATACCTGAAAGCCGTCGAATCATCCGGGTGGTTGAAGCACGTGAGAGCGGTCGTTGAATGCTCAATGTTTATCGCGGAAAGCTTGTCGAAAGGTAAGTTATTAACATTTTTTATGGTAATTTTTATTTAGGTATTTCCTGCGTTGTACACTGCTCCGATGGCTGGGACCGGACATCGCAAACGGTATCTAGCGCCCAAAGATTGTGCAAAAACAGTTCTAGGTCAGCATTGCCGAGCTTCTCGTCGACCCATTCTACCGGACAATCCACGGATTTGAGGTTAGGCTTTATGGGGCTTCTTTTCTACAAAGGCTTTTAGGTCTTGATCGAGAAGGACTGGCTGGGCTTTGGTCATAAATTTGACGACCGGTGCGCCCATGTCGGTGCCAACAATGATGAAGCGCCAAAAGAGGTAGCTTTTATTTTATTTTTAGTTCTCTACATCAAAAATTTAAAAGACCTGAAAGTCTGAAGATTTATCTGCTTTTCAGGTATCTCCCGTCTTTTCTCAGTGGCTGGACTGCGTGTGGCAGATTTGGAAGATGCGCCCGAGGGCTTTTGAGTTTAACGAGAGGTTTTTGATTGAGGTTTCTTGTCTTTTCCGAAATAGTACGATTTTTTAGCTTCACGAACACGCCTATTCCTGTCAGTTTGGCACGTTCCTGGGAAACTGTGATTGCGATCGTAAGGTACGATTCGCAACTGTTTACTGTTATTTTACCATGTTTTAGAGCCTCTCACTTTCGACAAGGACGAAGTCTCTCTGGACATATCTCGATTCCCGGCAGGACGACTTCTTGAACCCGTTTTATGATGTAAGTGTGGTTTATTTAGTAGCGTTATGCCTTTTTCATTCCAGGCGACGCTCTACGACAATCTGATCGACATCGACACGCGTGCCGCCTCGTTTTCAGTATGGCAGGGGCTGTACAATCGATTCGACGACGGCATCTTGCCGCGCGAGGTATTTTCTAACTCCTTTTCTCTTACTAAGTTTTAGGACATTCAAAGCTCAACAATGTCTTCCATGGAGCACGTCGGCATCTTGGAGGCGCATGTGGCGCAGTTGAGAAATGTATGCGTAATTTTTTAGACCGAACTCTTTTTTGTAGAAGCTGGCCGAGCTGAAGCAGCAACTCGGCAAGGGCGCCGCCATCGGGATGGTGGACAGTGGCCATGGGTCGAGTAGCGGAAATGAGGGCGCGGATGGCGCGCAAAGTCCGGTGAGCCCGAATTGTTGCTTCCTTAGAATCCGGTTTTTTAAAAAATGCCCTAAACGCAAAAAAATGATTAAAAAGACCAATAACATCTATTTTTCCGCCAAAAGAGTTTTTTCGATCGAGGTTTCAATTTTCTTGATGTCCATAGTAGTTTTGTTTCTTTTATTCAGCTTTTTTTACCTTCTCATACGTTCTTCTTTTCAGCTCAGCTACTCCCTGTGCGGCTTTGGCGAGGAGAGCGGCTACTGCGAGGGCCTGCTGCAACCAGTCGCACTCCGATGGACCTCGGAGCGTGATGCTTCTGCCTGTGCTTCCCCGAATTGCGGCTTCGAATTCAACTCGCGCGGGGAGCGGCGCATGCATTGTTATCGTTGTGGAAAGGTACGGGGTTTTTTTGCGCGAAAAATAGCTGATTCTTGCAGATATTTTGTCGACGCTGCGTCCGTGTCACTAGCGACGAGCAAGAGCGCGTCTGTATTACCTGCACGTCCGCCCAGAGCGGCATCCAACATACATAATTAATTGCATCTGTGATAACCTCTTCGGCTATAATTTATTCTTTCCTTTCTCGGGTCCCCCATGTGAATATCCCTCGTCATTTCGCTTGTGATAACCAATTGAGCCAAACCCGCCACCGATGTAGCCTCCTGTTTTCTGTGGTGCTTCAACCTTGTCAATTTGTATTTGACGTTACCCCCGATGATGATATGCAATAAAGAATTTATGACTTTACACGGTTATTATTGAGGCTTTCGGTTTCTTAGGACGTATTATTTTGTGGCGCAGCTGTCTCGGCTTTTTTTTTTGATAGATTTTTCGGTAACAGAGGATTTGCACAATCCTTTTGTTTTATTACGTTACAATATGGCTTTTGGAGTTTTTTAATAGGCATTTAAATTTTGATATTTTTCAACAATTATGAAAATTTCAAAGTATTAATTAAAAATAAATTAATACTTTTAAACAATTTGAATATGAAAATTACTCGCTATTTGCTTTTGTTATCAGGAGCCTCTTACATGAGAAATCAGATAAAGATTGTAGAAAAGATTAAGCATCTCATAGCGATAAAAGCAAGTTTTCAGATGCGAGTTGAAAGCGGCCAGTTGAAACGGGCTGCCCCTCCGAAGAAGAGGCGTAAGCGGCCACGCCACAGCAAACTCCGTGCGAGTGCCATCTTGAAGGTTTGATTGGTTTTATCAATTTATCCGTATAGCAATAGAAAACAAGAAACGGGTTAACTTTATTAAAAAATTGTATGGATGTAACAGCTAATCGTAATCATGAACCTCTCTCCTCTCTACGCACGGAACAACTTAATTACACTTACTCAATTTAGATCGAACGAGCCCTCTTTCTACGCCCATCGCCGATCGGCCATCTTTTCCACCGTCTCGACAGCGAGGGGACGCCAGGTTTTATCATTCGGGGTTCTCTAATCCTTTTTTAGAAGCGAAGCTATCGGAAATTTGCATTTGTTTGAAGCTGCCGGTGGATGAGATAATGAATCTGTCCTATAATGTACGTGTTTTCTGAGTAATGATACCTTGTTTTAGAGTTTGATGAGTTTCAACAGAAACACCGTGCACTTCACCGTTGGCCGTGATGCGGATGGACACTGGGCCATCACCCATCGACCCACCTATCCGGTGAAGGCCGACCGAATGATTTTTGTGGTTAGTCTTGCGCAAATTATCAACAGCAATTGTCTCAGGACCGTCTTCCCACAACGGCAAATCCTGCCCGGCTGCGTCGAGAGCTGCGTAAATACGGCAATGTCGTCCGTGTCTGGCTACCAGTGCGCCGCATTCCAGGTCGGTTTTTAGGTCGAATTCTCAAATTCTCCTTTAGTGGACGCAAGAATCGTTTCGACATTCACCCAGCCGAAGCGCCCCAGGGGCCACGCATGGGTCGAATTTACCACCACCGAATCGGTGCGCCGGATCTGCTGGGTATTAATAACCTCTTTTGAGCTTGAGATTTCCTCTTTTTAGGAATATGCATACAACCTGCCATACACTTTGCGGCGCGTTATGCTCAGGAAGAAGTGGGTTACTTTGACTTTTCACCAATGCTGCTCTTAGGCTTATTGTTGAGAAAGAACGGCAGCTTCGAAAGCGGGAATCTCAAGCTCTCATGGCCGCAGCGGCAGCGGCGGCGGCAGCCGCGGAGGCGAAGCCAGAAAATAAGGACATGGTAAGGAGGTTTTCTCTAAAAAAAGCATGTTTTACTTTAGCCGTCGACAAGCTCGACCCCTGCGAAAGACGGACAGGTGCGCAAGGCGGCAGCAAGAAGGTCAACGCGCTGCAAGTTGGTCTCGCCCCAAGCCCCGGTATGGAATTTGTATCATATGAATTTCAGCGTTGAGCGCTTTCATATCGGTTGTAAAAAATGCTCCGCTATGCACTGATCATTTTTAATTTAGGTCCGGAAGCCCGAATTCGTCTCGCCAGCACCCATCGTTGAACGTGCACGGCTGACCTCCACGTCCAGCGTCGAAACGAACGACCGACCGCGCCGATCTGTCGATTCTGCGCCGAAGCGTCCACACAAGAAGCCGACCGGGGACTGCACACCCGCGAAGTGGCGCTTGCGTAAAAAGTAAGATAATTCCTTTCGATATTCTAATATTTCCAGGAAGAAAAGGGAGCCGCACGACCCGCAGCACAAGTCGCCGTTCATCCGAGGGGCTGTCTCCAGATACTTTCGTCGCATGCAGGTCCTCTCATTGTGAGTTTTTTTGCATTTTCTCGAGAAATATGTGTTTAGCCGCACCTATCGGCAGCTACGCGGCGGATACAACTCCGTTTATCGCAAATCAAGACGCAAGATTCCGAGTCGTATGGTACGTGGTCAATTTTTTGGAGTTTTGGCAAAATTGGCGGCTTCCTTTATCTGGCAAAATCAGGTATGCCTGGTAATGTAATCGTATGTATATTTTTTTGATAAAATTAGTTATATTTCATGTGAACGAGGTTTCGAACCTAGGAAAATGTGGACAATCTGAGCTTTTGATAGAAAAATCTATGTTTTCCAAAAAAAAACGGTAGTGAGACGCTTTCTCCATGTTATAGCAGCAAAATTGGACCCCAAGGATAATTTTGGGCAATAGTTTTGCGCATTAAAATATGGTTTCGTTTTTTTAGCGCATTAGCCACAAACGCCTGACGGCCGAGCGCGACGCCCGCTGGTCCCTTGATAATGGAGACGAATCTGACGGTTCCGATGTCGACATGGCCGAGCTCGACGATTAATGTCAAACGCCGTTTTCTACATCCACCCCCCACCTCCCCCCACCTCATCCTCAAATTTTGCTGTGCCTTTTGATTTTTCGCCCCCGGTCCGCCCCCAGTGCTTTTCCAGCCAATCGTCGGTTTTTTGATTACGAGTTTTACACGATTTCCGGGAGCGTTGTGAGCAGGT
The DNA here is from genome assembly GCA_958295435.1 of Mesorhabditis spiculigera. Classification (NCBI taxonomy): domain Eukaryota; kingdom Metazoa; phylum Nematoda; class Chromadorea; order Rhabditida; family Rhabditidae; genus Mesorhabditis; species Mesorhabditis spiculigera. Next base: position 44,890 of record CATQJA010001352.1, read on the forward strand.
GGATGAGAGGTTCGTGTTGAGTTTTTGTGTGTGATCTCATCATCTCCTTCACTTCCTCACTGTTCGTCGCCTCATCGTCCCAACCCTGTTCCTTCTTTCTCATTCTTCGGGTCCCCTACGCAGACAATGTGCACCTGCCACCCTTTTACTCTAGTTGATCTTTGAAAATTCGCGATAAAATTTTGTGCCCCATGGGTTCAAGGCTTTTCGTGGCGGATGAGGCCTTGGACGGCAACCTTGGCGATTTCTCGATTGCCGCAACCGAAGACGATGCTGGAATGGGTTGCCATTGGTCGTTCGATTATTTTCATGTTGAAACGAGCTTTACTATAGGTCGAAGGTCCTGTAAGTACCGTGGTAACCATAATGTGACGTAGTAAGTAAATTTAGCTATGTTTCAAGTGGAACTATTTAGTAAACACGGAAAACCTTTAAAAAATTCATTTTTTTAGAAAATTTGTTCTTCTTTTCTATGAAACTTCGCGAAGTTTTTCCGATTACGAGCCATAAAAAAAATACTTTAGTCAAACTTATTTGTTTTGATACTAGAAACATCGGATACTAGGGGTTATGAACTTTTTGAAGTCTGTCTACTCACCCATCGGCTAGTTCATCTTTGTTCAAACCAGCAATTACTGGGCTAGCGGCATCAAAAGCCACGCAGTCGAACGCTTTTCCAACCTGTACTTTCGGTAAACTTTAGCGTCAGGTGTACCTACATCAAAAGACCCGCAAACCTTCGAGAGGTTCAGCGAACGGGCCCCACCCACGGTGGCATGCTTCAGGAGACGTTCAGCTAAAATGGGGTATTTGGAGAGCTTTTAGGAATGCTGAATGGTATCCGTGGACGTACCCGATAGCCCGGCGATGTTGCGCGAGTTGTGTTTCGCCTAAAATGGTGTTTCCAAGTGTATTAAGTAAGTATAGAATATTGTATAATATCACTGAAAGTAGTTATACTGACATGTTGAGTGAATGCCGCCCATCGCAGCTCTTCTATGAAACAGATTCGATTGTTGCAATCGGTGCCGAATGAGAGATGGGTTTTGGAAGAGATGGCCGGAATGCCGTCTCCGAGGTAGCCTAGGTTTCAATTTCTGAGTATCTTATAGCAGTCGAAATTCGTAAGCCGAAAATTGAAGCTATTGCGATATTCGGGGGAGAAACTGAATTTTCTTAAAAATCAGGAAATACCTTTTAACGTGATAGAAAGTATTTTACTGGTGTTTTTCATAAAATTAGCGAAATTTCAAGAGGAAAAACGCCTTAGAACTCTTAAAAAAATGTCCAAAAGCTTAATTTTGCGTGAACGCGGCCATTATAAACAAAACAAAACTATTTGTTACGTTTAGGAATCGTAAAAAAAAACCGTTTAGAAACACTTTTTCGATTTATATTGGAAATTTCGGATCGTAAGGAACGAGTTTGGTCCGGTGTTAGAAAAATATTGACGTGTTTTTACGTACCTTCAGTGCAAGGGCACACGCTAACATTTGCGCCAAGCTCCGCTAGCTTTTCCATGTTTTCAGCCGTGGTATAACTGGATAAAGATAGTATAAAATTTTCCTGATCTTTCTCACGTGTTGTGAACACCGGTGAAGAGGGGCCCCGGCTTGATCCGCCTCAGGATGACGTCCACCGGCGTCTGCGCCGAGTTCTAGAAATTTATAGACGTAACGACGAGGGAAAGGACGCGATATACCATAAATTTCTGGCAATCGGCCAGCTCCTTCGGTTGTTCCTCGAGATGGATGTGGAAGGGGAGCTGCTGCTGCTCGGCCCACTGCCAAAGTTCGCCGATGTGCGCGAATGGGACGGCGCGCGCCGAGTGCGCTGAAGAAAGTGGTCTTATCAATCTATTAAAGATTAACTAACATAATTTGAATTTGAACTTAATATTTTAACTTAACTTAATTAAAAACCAAATTAATTCGAGTAAAATGCAAATAGAATTTTTGTTTCGTTTTAGTTTCTAAAGGTTTTTTTGTTTGTTTTTTTCCATTGAAAAGCGGAACTACCGGCCACGCCAATGGTCGTCGTTTCATCTTCTAGCTTTCGGAGCCCATCGGCGTGCTTGATGAAGTCGTCGTAGGTGCTGATGAAGCTGCAACAATAATAGTATGAAAAGCAGATTGAAAATTTTTGTAAACAAAACTTCTTGCATTCAAAAACTACTAAAAACACTGTAAGAATAAATTATCTATTATTAGTAGGTAAGAAATTGCAAATAAAAAAATAAAAGATGCATTATGAGTTTTTTTTTAATCCCAATGCTTACCGCTTTTTCTGGATGACGTGCGGCTCCGGCGCATCAAAGCCGGCTTGCTCGTACAGTGTAGTGAGAAGGCAGATCCTGATCCCGGCTTCTTTGGCCGCCGCAAGTACCGCCGAGTCCAGGTCAAATCTTAACATCTGATTCCGCTACGCTACTCCGCCCACCTTCCACTGCCGTGGTGCACGTAGTGGAACTCGCCAACCGTCGTGATGCCCGCTTGGATCATTTCGCGGAACGTGGCAAGGCAAAGCTGGAATTTTACGCATTTTTGGAGGTCTGTAGCGTCCAAGGCAACCCCGCTAGTCTGCCCCTGCACTAAAAACTGCAAAAACCACAGCTTAAAAATACCTTCTTCATGCCATCCCAATCGACGTCGTCGACCAGGTTGTACATGTTGTCGCGCCAGCGCCAGAACGTGTCCCCGCCCTCATTTCCTAAATGTTGGTTTGTGTAGTGAGTTGCTGTCGCGTGTCTCATTATCCGCGAAACGCAGCGCGCCCGCGACGCGCGTGGAATGCCGAACGTATAACGAGCCGCCGTTCTTTTAAAGGAACACCGATAGCAGCCCTGAACGTGGCGCCGTCGCGTTGCGTCCTGGGCGCGTGACGGCTCATCTCGGCTCAGGCAGTTTCTTCGTGTTCTCGCACAACATGCAATGCAACCGCAGCGCGTTCAAGAGCATCTTTTGAGTACCTGAACGGCCCGTCACGGGGGCGTTGCGTCTTTTACCGGGGCAAATGTCAGATCTAAACAACACGCAGCGCTTCCGCAACGCGCTTGTTCTTCCCGGTCCCTTTAAAACCTCACCGATTTCCGATCGTCCTCGCAAATGACGATGGAATGCGTGCGAGTGGGTGTTGATGAAACCGGGGAGAAGCGCCTGTAGCCGAATCAGAATCGATTGAAAATATTTGACGTAAGCTTACCAGCGTCGGCCATTCGACGAGCTTCTGGCCATCGACGGGCTCGACGTCGGGTCCGATCTGGTAAATTAAACGTAATCGAGCTGACAAAAACGTACATAATCACGTTACAAATACGTTGTATAACTTTAGAAAAATCGCTCTTAAAAACGTTTTAAAATGGGATTAAAAATCCTACTAAAAATGTTAGAAATTACTAGATCCACTTAAAATTGAGAAATACCCGCTCGATATTCCCTGTCGAATCGATCGCAACAGCCTGACCTTCTTCGAAACGGCCGCCCACCCACAGGAATCGTGGTCGGATTACGGTACCGCGGAGCGACATTTAGCAAAACGGGCTGGAAGGGCTGGAAATTGTAAAAATATTTTGAAAAAACTACAGCCGAAATTGAGGATAAATGGAACAATCGATGTGGTGTCGGAAACGCTGACCGTTGGGGGTCAACCGGGTCGTTTTGTGGCTTTTACAGCCTTCGCTCCGCTCCGCGTACATCCCGCGTCGGTTGCCCCCGTTTATGGGGGTGCTGTTTTTAAGGGGATAGGTCGTGTTTGTCGTTTTTTAATAGCTGTTTTTAGGTGAACTCAAATCCAGAACTTAGAACGACGTAAACCAAAGGTATTTAGATAAGGTTTATGATTTCATTAATGTCCAACTCATACCGTATCAACACGCGTCCGGGCGTGTAAGTAAGCACTGCTGGGAACTCGCGAGGTTCCTGCCACGCGTCTGTACATGTTTGCCGTGAAGGACGGCGTATGTCTGAAAGAACCTGAAAAATAGGAGGAAAAATAGTACTAACTGGTGCAGGATTTAGGACCACGCGTAACTCGCCCGGTCGGTTAGACTTAGGCTTGGGCTTAGGCTTATGGTTTGGTTAGGCTTCGGCTTAGGGTTAGCTTAGGTTTAGACTTAGGCTTAGGCTTAGCTTTGGGTTTAGGCTTAGGCTTCGGCTTAGGCCTAGGTTTGGGCTTATGCTTGGCTTAGGCTTCGGTTTCAGCTTAGGCTTGGCTTTAGGTTTCGGCCTGACTTAGGCTTAGGGTTAAGCTTGGGCTTAGGCTTAGGCTTAGGCTTAGCTTTGGGCTTAGGTTTAGGCTTAGGATTAGGCTTAGGCTCAGGCTTAACTTGCAACCAGGCTTGGGCTTATGAGCAACCGGAAAGCCGGCGATCTATTTTTCACCCAAAAAATCTTTTGTGTTTTTCTCTCCATTTTTCGTTGTTCTTAGGAGCATTACTTAAGCTTATGCCAGACTTACGAATTTCCGGTGAATTGGCGTATATTTTTAATTTATTTAAATTTCAGGCCAATTCTCGGGTTCTCGAGTACTAAGCTACAACTCGGAGGGCTAGTTATCCGGCAGTTATCCGTTTAGTGAGTGGGTTGGGGGTAGAGGGGGAGTCCCTTCAATGGTTTTGAGGACTAGAGGGGGTGGGATTTAGGCTTTAGCGTGGAGGGGAGGGGACCATGGGTAGAGGAGGGGCATTGTGTCCCTCATTTGCCCCCCCATCCCTCTATCGTCAATCGGGGTTCCCCCGACATTTAAATTTTATTTCTAAATATTTAGTAAAATCGAAATTTTACCTTCCCGTTTTCTTTAACGAAATTCCCGCTAAATTTGGCAACATTTAGACGTGAAAGCCGAATTTAAATTTATTTCAGAAATTACCAATTTTTTTGGTGAAAATTTGGGCTAGTTTTGGTATTTTATATATCTAAATGCAAATACCGTAAATTTTCCGTTTAGCCTAGTTATTTATAATGATTTTTGTGAAAATCTAGCTATTTCCAGTATTTTAGTGTATTTCCAAATACTGTGATTTTTAAGCGACTTTTTCGTTTTTACAACAAATTTAGACGTCTCAAGAATTTATCTAAAAATTCAAAATAAGTTTCAAAGTTTTGAAATTTTATCGAATTTTTAGCACGTTTTGCATGAGTAAAAATGGTTAGTGAGCTCATTTCCTAAATTAATTTATTTGGTTTTCAATATCTTCAATAACATTTTTATAGTTTTTGTTTTTTAGCCTTTTAAACATTTTTAGCTAGATTTTTCGCAGCGAAATGGAGCGATGAAAGGGCACTTTATAACTCAATACCTCTTTCGTCTGATCCTGCCGCTTGCCATCTACCGTGGCATCGCCGCCGAGCCGTGCCGTCGCTTCTCGGCCTCGAATCGGCCTTCTCTAGAATGTATTTCGACCTCATTAACATCTCTCCCGCCCGTACCGGCAGATGTCATTCGCGTGCACCTATTCAACAACTCGATACCGTACATTGAGAGGTAAGCTGTTGATTGATAGACGAGGATAGCCGACCCCTTTCGCGGCTCTAAAAGCATTCTTTAATGCCCGGAGAAATTCAGCGTAGGCCTAGCATTTCCACCATTGAAGTTATCCATGGAATCCACCTGTGGTGGTGCCCCAAAACGGCGCCGACCGCTCACTAAAATATTCAGCAGCCGGCACCATTCAACCCAGCCCTCCACCATGGGAATCCGGCCCCGCGCGCCTATTTTCGGGGCTATCGGGGAGGAGTTTAAAAGGCTTGAAAAGCCAAAATAATTTGCGATTTATGGACTTGGGGTATGCTAAACGCTTCAAAAAAGAGGGGTTAGGCTTAGGCTTTGACTGAAACCCACCAATTTTAGGAAGAACCGATTAATGAAACAAATTTCACCCAAATTTCCCCACTTTTCCAGCTTCCCCGGCACCTACGACCCGATCCAGGAGCTGTCCCTACAGTACTGCCAGATCGAGCGCTTCGCGGCGAGCGCCTTCTCGAGTCTGACCGCCCTGCAAAAGCTCGACCTCTCCCACAACTCGATTGCCAGCTTCGTAATTCAGAAAGGTATCGGAAATATATCTCTCCCTCCCTCTCTCTCTGTCTCTGTCTCTCTTTCTCTTTCGCGCGCACTCTTCGATTTTCTAGGGCTCCGCGGCGTCACCTGGCTGAGCCTGGCGCACAATGGGCTTCGCTTCGTGCCCGATCTATCCGCGATGACGTCGCTGAAATATTTGGATCTGTCTTATAATGCTCTCTACAGGTGGGTAGAAGCTTCAGAGCTTTTTAAAAACCCAAAAAATCCCTAAATGATCATCTTCTAAAACCCTCCAAATTGAGAAAATATATTGGAATTTGTCAAAAGTAGCTTTTTGGCGCTTTTTGGTGCCTTTGAGGCTTCCGAGGCCCTTTAAAAGTATGGATTTTGTGGGAGAAACATACGGATGCCCCCTCGGACACATCCCCCAAATTAATAACGGCAAATGGAATTATCGTATCCGGGAATGGTGTCTATATATTGCAGGGTGAACCCTCGGTCTCTTCCCATCCAATTGAATTTCCTCTCGCTCGCCCATAATCGCATCGTGCTCCTCCAGCCATGGACCCATCTCACCCAGCTACAGGTTCGTTTTTTCCGGGGAATGACCGTTAAACATCGGGAATTGTAAATGTAATGTAATAAACTAATGGTGCTCAAAAAGACAAAAAAGCAAATATGCCGAAATTCGGGACTTTGGCATTATCGGGGGGGGGGGCTGATTCTTTTAATTTAAATGGAGAGGTGTTTGTAAAATGGTTTTTCTTTTTTCCAAACGTACAAAACGTTACAAAATTTTATTTAAAA
>CATQJA010001353.1:0-51500 GCA_958295435.1 Mesorhabditis spiculigera
CACACGCCAGGATGTATGGCACGAATCTGCAGAATCTCAAGGAAAAAGTCGAAAAATTTGCTGATAAATGCGTGGCTTATGAATAAAATGTTTTGTTGGATGATAATATATACCATAACACTAAAAATAGCGAAAATGCATCGTATCAACGCAACCAATCTATCTTGATTTTTTCGATTCAGGATTTTGGCTTCATGGCGCTAGAACTCTTGAAATAGGCCTTTATCGATTTGATATCAGACTGATATTGTCGGCATCTTGCAAGGTCACCGGTTAAGCCATCTGTTCAATCAAGAAAGCGCGTCATTCATAATTTGCTACGTTATGTATATTCGCATCCGTTCTTGTTGCTAGCGATTTGCTACAAACCGCTTTTCGTTTCCTTCTTTCCCATCCCCAAGGTCTGAAAACCTTGAACCTTTTTCAGGTGGAACTCCCTCGGCCTACCTGATTTGGCTCTTCGAGATCGGATATCTTCATCCTCGGAATGCCCCGGAACAAGCCCGAGATCGTACGTTTTTTTTTGACACAGAGGCTTAGTGGTTACATAGAAACATACAGTTACATAGGTATAGGTTTTACATAGAAAGCGGGAGCTTTTACAAATAGCCAATAACTTATATACCGTATCTCTGCCAATGTAGATCCTCCCTTATCATAAGCCCCCAAAAACCTTTTTACTTCGAAGTTGGCTTTAAGAAGTAAAATGCCAAAAAGGTTTGTGATTAAGCTTTGAACTGTGTTCCTGAGTGGTTGCCGGCAGTTTGAACTGCGAAAAATCGTTCTAATTGCTCAAAATCACGAACCCTCTATTATTTATACACCCCTCCCCCTGAGCTAATTGAAAAAGTAAAACCCCGGAGATATATTTGAGAACATACGGTATGTGTTATCCAGATATTATTAGGAGTTTTAGAAAACAGTGGTAAAACGGATGGAAATAGTTAAGGTCTATATATCTTAAATGCCAATATCTTTCAGCAACCATACTGGAGGTGCGCCGGTTGTCCTGAAGTATTTACTGAAAACGTGAAACAAAACATGGTGTTCTACAGCTGCTGCCAGCGGTTTGTTTGTGTCGAGTGTCACGATAACGAACGATGCCGTCATGGTTGGGACTGTCTTGGAGGGGGGGAAGTACATCGAGACGGACCTTACTTTCAACACGCCCTGGGCATGCAAGGGTACCTCAGCACACTTGCTCAGACATCGCAGTTGTTTTTCTACGATGACTACGATTTCGAGGTTGCTGCCCCAAAACCAGCTCCACAAACTGATTCTAAAAGCGTCGGCGGCGCTAAGATTTCTCTTCCGGAAAAGTCAGAAGCACATAATCAATACAATATCGATGCTTCGACACAGTCGACAACCAAACCGCACCAAGACCAACCGGAACCAGAAGTAAAATCCGCCGAAACGCCATGTGCTTTAGAAGCCCAACCGGAAGTTGAATTGAGCCCCGCAGACCAGAAAGCGACCTGCGAACACTGTAAGCGCACTTTCGAGATCGACGACGTCTTTCTTTGCCTAAATTGTGACGAGGCTATGCTTTGTGGCATCTGCTGCTTCAAGGATCATAAATCACATGAATGCGTTGAACTGAAGGGGCGTAAGCTAGCCAATTTGGAGAAGACGACCAATGAATTTCTGTCCAAGCACTACGCCGGACTACATGGAAACATTCGAGGCATGCATGCTGATATTGATGACGGCCAAAAAGCACTCGTGAGGATCTGTGAGGAGAACCTAAAACTCGTCCCCGGTCAAAAGGATTACGGTATCGGTGCCAAGATCTGTGCGGAATTGAAGGCGACTGCTGACGATTTTGAGAAGTGCTTCGAGGCGTACCTACCCCATGCTAGGATGTATGGTACGAATCTGCGGAATTTGAAGGAGAAAGTTGAGAATTTTGTCGGGAAATGCGTAGCTTCTGAATAAATGGTTTTGGTTTATTTACCAGGACCCAAAACGCACCACAGAGCTTGCCTTTTTTTAATTTTTTACTTTTTAAGAATTTAGTCTCATAAAGTTCTAAGACTTTACGCCACTAAGATTTACAGTTGGCTTTAAGCTTTTTATGGCCCGAATCTGCAGAATCTGAAGGAAAAAGTCGAAGGTTCTTTGTTACATGCGTATCTTTTGAATAAGTTTTTTGTCCATTTATCAAGGCCAAGAATGTATTACGGAATTTCTCCATATTAAACTTCAGCTCTACATAACTTGGCAAGTAGACCTTCAAAAATTCCTAAACTTTTCAGGTGCGTATCTATTACCTACATTAACTGACACAACAAAAATCAAAAGCAACGACAAAAACCACAAGAAAATTAGAAAAATGCAAATTAAGTTCCCGTTGAACGCACAGTTTTCGGGTGTCATTTGCATGGGTACGTCGCCGAAAATCGAAAAAATCAAGTTGATCTAAATCGGAGTTCCAGACACTTTTAAGCATTCTGGCATGGACGCATGGTGAAATATTCTTCTATCAAAAGTTATTCGAGCCCAAAGTCCGGAACCATTTTTTGGACACCCTGTAGTATGAGGTTACTTTTGTCAATTTTGGCACCGGTGCCCCGAAAAAGTTGCCCACTAGCGATCCGCAGGAAGCTCGGAACGGAACCATTTTTACCCCATTCCAATAAGCTTGCTTTTTACATCATTCCTGTAAGCATGCGATCAACAATCAACATGCATGCCAAGTACATGTGTCCCAAAATCGTTCCTAAAATTTGGGAATTAAAAGCTTCATTTAGAAAACCAATAGTGCTAGTTTACACGCCTTTTAGAGAGCCTTTAACAGATACCTGGGCCTTTAAATTCAGACGAGCTTCTCCGACCCACTATAGGAGTCCCTTATCAGTTTGCAAGATTCCCCTTTTTCGCCTATTTCACATTTTATTGCTCTCCCAAAAACCCAGTACCCAATCGAAGACTTACCAGATTTTATTCGCGTCAGCAAAGCTGACCTCGTTGACTGACATTTACCACATGGTTAAATGCACAAAGCTCAAAAATTAGTGACTTGCGGCCAGCGCCTGCGCATAACACATTCTTATTCACCATCTTTGCTTCCCTAATTATGTATTAAGGTTAAGACGATAGTATTTTTTCTATTATCAGGGTTGAAAAGCCGCGACGCGACTTTTCAAGCCTGGCCCCTGTCTGACACCACAACACCGTGACCCCTTGAAATTGTTTGAATGCGCATAATGAGCCCGAACTGCAAAGAAAAATAATGAAAAGCGTTCCCTCTCCGCCACTATACAGGGTGTCCCAAAAAAAAGGTACCCCCCCCCCCCAGCCCGCTAGCGGATGATTCCTGCACAATTCGAAAGCCCTTGAAAAGACGAGAAAATAGACGCGTTTGGTTTTCTTTAATGATTTGTCATTCCCTTGATATTCAACGTTTTGCTAGTAAAGTAGTTTTTGTTTCTTTGCCCATATTGCAATTAACCTGCAGATCTCGCATAAGGCAACCCTATTCACAGTTTTTAGCAGACATGGCAATCGGCCGAGTCGCGCGGCTTTTTCGGCCGCAAAAATTAGAATGCGGCCGGGCCGCGCGGCTTGGCCGCACTTCCGGCGCGGCCGCGGCTTTTTTTGCGTTTTGAGGCCGCACGGCGGCCAAGGCGCGCGGCTTTTGAGGCCGCATCCAAATGAGTTTTGAGTACTTCCGGCACGTAAATCAGAGATGCAATGCGTATTCAGCCTGCTAGCGTGGAATATCCATACTCGGCAACCTTAATTTTCTCATTTCCATTGCCATTTCGTATGAAATTCACGGATTTTTGGTATGTAAATGAGCCACTTCCGGTTTGCGGCTTGGCCGCAGCGGCCCGGCCGAGCCGCGATGAAAATGCGGCTTCCGGAAGTAACTAATTACGGCGGCTCGTAGGGGGCCGCGTTTTTTATGGAAATTAGGCCGCCGGCCGGGCCGCGCGGCTCGGCCGATCGGAATTGCCATGTCTGGTTTTTAGTCATAAAATGCACAATTAAATTAGCTAATCTAGAAAACGAAAGTGTGTATTTGCCCGCCATTTTGCGAGGTTTCGACAGTTATCTAAATCGGAAAATCGGACATATTGTTTGGTACACCCCTGTATACGAAAACCATGTACAGGGTGTCCGAAAAAGCCCCCTCTTGCATTTCGAAGTATTACATCCGATCGGTCCCAAAATTGGACCAGAGGTGCATCAGACGTTAGATAATCACAATCCTAAGTTATAGAGCGCCAGCTACAGTAATTTTGGAGATACAACAAAAATAAACTGAAAATTCTTTTTCATAGGGGTTTCATCGGAGTTGACCCTGGGAATATTAAGTGCAAATGATGCGGGCAGCCTTCTTTTGCACTTAATATTCCCCTAGCTTTACCCTTAAAAATTTTATTCTAATAAAAATTTAAATGTTTATCTAAACGTTTTCTACAAGCAAAATTCAACCCGTACCTTAAACGAAGTGAGGAATTCCGAGCCGGAAGTCGGTGCAAATTGATGCAAAGTCCAAAAAGAGCAGAAAACCACTCAAAAATTGCATAAAAAACAGTATTTTGGCTATAACTCGAGAACCACCTTAGAGATCCGGCTCAAACTCAGGACGGTGGTTATATAGGGTCCAATACACTCCTGGTCCAATTTTGATATCGATCGAATTCAATACGGCGAAATGCCGGAGGGGCGTTTTTTAGGACACCCTGTACATGGTGTCCAAATAAAAAAATATGATTTTCCAAAAAGTGCTGTTCGGAAATATGACATTTCGGAAATCGGATTTTCAGAAAATCAGTTTCGAAAATGTGCATGCAAATCAAAAAAATTTACCGGTTGAGGGCCCTCGAATAATCTTTGTATTTGCGCCGCATTTTCTGAAAACTGAACCTTCATGAAACTCACAAATATACGTTGAAAGTATTTTAGGTAATGCCGCCACTGACCTGCCTCGACTGTTCGCGTTGTCTGGTAACATTTTCCGCCGAGCCGGGCCTTCCGACAAGTCCGGTTTGCGCATTCGGGGATCTCTCCTGCTCGAAATGCGCTCCGAATGTGCTGGAAGTCCCGAGATCGGCCATCTACATCATCGAAATGCTGCTGGGTCAACCGGTTACGGTAGGTTTTAGAGATGAAGCGTTTTAGAAGCGTTTTAGAGATGAATAAAGTACAGCTTACTGTAAAGTGTTTTCACTTAGGGTAACCTTCTGGTATGGGACCGAGGCTATTTTGCTCAGAATTTTTCGTTGAATCCGAATCCGTTTTCCAAATTTGCTGTGGACTTATATTTAAGAAGCTATTGGACAGTTTTACTATAAAATGTTGTCAAAATCGTGAATTGTCGCATGAATAGTATGTTCTTATCAGTTTAAAATTCAAAACTGACTGAGTAACGGGTTTAGAGGCCAAGGATGAAAGGTATGTATTTAGTGTAACTGGGTGATCATAGAAAAGGAACACTGTCCGCTATCGAACAATATCTAGCGAATAGCGGGCCAGCATCCGAATTTATGATGTTTTCAAGCTTATTCTTGCCCTCAAATGATAAAATTTTCATGTTCCTATGTAAAAAACTTTACTTTTACAGTTGCAACTATAGACATAGTTACACAATTATACAGTTAGTGGCGCAAAGAAGTTTTCAAAAACTGTGATTTTGATCCAGGTCGAAAACTGCAAAAAAGCGGGAAGCTATGTGAGCTATCCGGTTTTCGAAATCAGCCAATTTGCGCGCTTTGACTTTAGTTAGTTAAGCGGCGGAATGCAGCTGCGGCTTAAAAAAAATTTTTGGTCCGTTCCTGATTTTTCCTGCGATCTAGCCCTCCTGCTAACCGCCCCACCCCCCGTTCTCTAAAGCTGTCAGGAACATTTTCCAAATGGGCATAAAATATGTTTTACCCGATCAAAAAGACCCTTGGAAGGATGGTCGAGCGCCCGCAGGGAGGGGTGAGGGACCACAGGGGCACTACTATCGACGTAATTCATCCCGAATTCGTGATTTTTATACATAGCGAAATCTCGGCGCATGCTCTGGCAAGAAAAGCGAAAACGGTCGGAGCGCAGTCCCAATGAGTTTTGAAGCCCTTTTCGCGACACCCGGTCGCTTGGCATCGTGGTGTGTTGCCTAGCATCGGGCTGCGTCCCTGGTTCGACCCCCGCCTGGTGCATGGCGGTTTTTTGCTTTTTTTACCAACAGCATCTTTCCAGGGACTTTAATAACCAGATGATAAATCGCTCAATACTAATTTTTTTAGCGCATCACCGCAGGATGGCAGATCGACGGACCACTGACACCCTGGGCCTGCAACATTTGCGATCGAGCATATAAGGAAAAAGGCAAGCAAAAAGCGATTCACTACGACTGCTGCCAGCAACTGACGTGCAGCGACTGCTACCACTCTCAACGATTCCGACACGAGGATGATTGTCAGGGAGAACGGATCCAAATTACAGGAAAGTATCGGCGAGTTATTCGAGAGTATCAAGAGGCCGTCCGTGTTCAGGCTCTGGAAGAAGCGGATTACGAGTATGTTATCGAAATAAATCGAAAGCCGATAGAGATCGAAACCCAACTAAAAACCAAAGCTGAAGACGTACCATATGTTCCATATGTTCTACAAGACCGACCGGAGGTTAAATTAAATCCCGAAGATCTCAAAGCCAGTTGCAAGGACTGTAAACGCACTTACGAGATCCACGACGTTTTCCTTTGCCTAAATTGCGATGAGGCGACGCTGTGTGGCATCTGTTGCTTCAAAGATCATAAATCACATGAATGCGTCGAGCTGAAGGAGCGGAAACTGGCCAATTTGGAGAAGACGACTTCTGAATTCCTTTCCCAATACTATGCCGGACTACATGGAAACATTCGAGGAGTACACGCCGAAATTGATGACGGTCAGAAGGCACTGGTCAAGGTTTGTGAAGAAAGCCTAAAACTTGTCCCCGGCCAGAAAGATTACGGTATCGGAGCCAAGATCTGCGCTGAGCTGAGGGCGGCTGCTGACGATTATGAGAAGTGCTTCGAGGCATATCTACCTCATGCCAGAATGTATGGGACCAATCTGCAGAAGCTGAAGGAGATAGTCGAGAAATTTGTTGAGAAATGCGTAGCTTCTGAATAAAGGCTGTTGGTCGATTTTCAAATAAACTTAGATGCAGGCCATAATTATTGAAACACTGCTTTTTCGTTGGGTTTTTTCAAATTTCAGCTAACCAGATTTGCCCGTTCAAAAACACCTGCAAATAAGTTGCATAGCTAAGCGTTACGGGGGTATTTTCGGTCCGGTTGCCCAAGGGAGTTCGATCACCGGATGGGCCGTTCCAATCCGTTTTCATTGCGTAGGCAAACCCGATCGGATGGTTGTTTTGCTTGACTAATTTCCGGGCAAGCGCGCCTTTTCCTCTTTTCTTTCGAGTTGCGTCTCTTTTCCTCGCAATAAAAGTGGAGATGCTGAGACGCGTCCCTGACCACCATGATTACGGTAGCGGCGCTAAAATCGGCTCTGAATGGCGGGCGGCTGCGGAGGATTTTGAGAAGTGCTTTGAGGGCTGTTTGCCTCATGCTCGATTGTACAACACATATCGCTGGAAATTACCGAAATGATCAAGAAGCTTCGAAGAGTTGTTGTTGTATAAATATTGTTGCTTGTTTTTAAAATTAATCTGAAAACAGCTAGGAGGATTACTAAAATGAATATTAATCAAATCCTGTTATGAGGTGTTTGTTTTCAATTTAAAATCGTTAATTTAAGGTCATGCATTTTTAGAATATTCTGTCAGCCTCACCAGTAGTGTACAGGGTGTCCCATAAAAAAGCACCCCTCCCGCATTTCGTCATATTACATCCGATCGGTCCCAAAATTGAACCAGAGGTGTATTAGACCCTAAATAACCACAATCCTGACTTATAGCCCGCCAGCTACAGTAATCTTCGAGATACAGCAAAAATAAACTTTCTTATCGGTTTTTCATAAGGTTTTCGTCGGAATTGACCCTTCGAATATTAAGTGAAAATGAAGCTGCAGGCCTTCTTTACCCCTAGAAATTTTTTCTGATAAAAATTAATTGAATAACCGTTGTTTTCAACAATTTTGTAACCCAAAGTCACCCTCGTTATCAAGCGAAATTAGGGATTCGTAGCCGGAAGTCGATGCAAATCGATGCAAATTCCAAAAAGATAGCCGAAAAAACAGTTAAAAATCGCGTAAAAAAAAGTATTTTGGCGATAACTCGAAAACTACTGTAGCGATCGGGCTATAACTCAGGATTGTGGTTATTTAGGGTCTGATACACCATTGTGCCAAGTATGGGACCGATCGGATGTGATATGGCGAAATGGCGGAGGGGTGCTTTTTTTTGGGACACCCTGTAGTAGACTCACAGATTGAATCTTTCTCATTATTAGAACAAAAATCCAAGGCATCGTAGATTTAGATTCTGTAGAACTGAAGCCAACTTCACAGCCAGCAGCCAATCTCATTGATCCAGCCCTGCTTTCGGCATCCGTTACCTATCAAGAATTATCAAGAGTGTGGTGGTCGATATTTTTACTGTTTCTCGGCGTCCGATTTCCCTTCAGGAGCTTTTTACGCGAATTTTGAACGCTAATAGCGGGTAGAAAATCCAAAAATTGCTACAACTTTCCTGTTTTCCTAGAAATTTATTTGTCTTTCAATAACTACGGTTTTGATGATTTTCGGCTAAAAAATCGAAAACTTCAGAGAGCTGTTATTAAATGATCAGTAAGCGCTAATTTTCTCGTGTTTTCAAGAGCTTTCTGGTGAGTTTTCAGTTCAGAGCTGGTTTTCAAGAACTAAATCGTAAAAGCCGGAAGTTCCTCTAAAAACGCTGAAAAGCGTGTTTTTTTAGTCTAGGGTAGCCGAGAACTGGCGCTGCAAAACCTTTCTTACCCATTACGTGAGAGATGCAGCAAAACCAGCCGACAGCGCATACCTGCCCGGCGCAAAGTTTCACGCGAGTCTGAAAATTTATCTTTTCTTTCTATTCCTACCATATCGACACAAATGTAAATGAAAAAATAGTTTTCTAAATTTTTGTAAGTCAACGCAACCCACCTCAACTGCCGAAACGGCTGCAAAGAAGAGGAGCAAAATACAGAGATTGAGGCGCATCTTGAAAGAGCAAACGCGAGAGTTCCGCGCCCTTTATGTAATGGCCCCCGGCTCACCCACGCCTAATCTCGTATTCACGAAAAATTTATGGCGGCAGAAATAAAAGGAGCGAATTTGCATTTCTGAAAGTGAAGACAGGACGAAGTCGGAGAAGTATGAGCGCGTTCGAAAGCGCTGTAATGTGGGTCCAAAACATATGAAAATTAGCCGAGCTACTCTTTAGATTCTGCCCAGTCAGTCCGACGTGAACTTTTGCCGAGTTAGATAAATTGTTGACGAATCAATTTGGTTGTTTATTCTTTGAAAGCATTTTTAAACGCATCCAATGTCAAAAAATTTTAACATTACAAGGATCAATTCCTAGACCGCCGATGTTATTGAAACCTGAAGCCTTGGTTTTTTGTTTTGTTAAAATTCCTAACGTTATAATTAAATTTAAAACGATCAATTTAGCAAATCCGCGACAGCCTTGAGCCGCTTGTCTCTACGCATTTATTTATATTTTATTGATCTGTATTGAGCACAGTTTGATCGCTAGATTACAAATTTCCGATCTACGTCATACATCTAGCCATCTTCGCAGCGATCTCGATATACTGCCCCGAGGGAAGCAAAGGCAATTTCGATGGCATTTTCTCGCATCAGCGCCAAACGGACGGAGCAAGATCGTCCGAATCGATCGCCGGGGCCCCTCCGGCTTCCTGCCATTCCCTCTGCCATTCCCCGAGTCCGGTCGATCTTGATAACAGAAGCCGACGGACCGCACCGACCTGTTCTCGGCCTTAAATTTTTTAATCCGACCATTACTGTTATTCACCATTTTTCAGCCTCGTATAACCTCTTCCGCCTGACTTTTCATCTGAAAGCTTCCTTCTTCCAATAATACCAGTGAATTTATAGGAAACGACTTGGGATGCGCATCGAGATCTTCGATTGCGGAAAATGCTCCAGGCCCTTCAGGCTAGAAGCGAACTCGCCTAGACAAGCGATGTTGTGCAAGAACAACCTGATGTGCCGGGCTTGTTGTGCTGCATCACCGGCAACGCGCGCCGTCACGCTCGATGCTCTGATGCAAAAACCCAACTTGAAGGTTGTGTTTTGCGTCTTTTTTCATATGCATCCGTAGGTCGTCAAAGAAAACATTTGGCTAAAAGAGAAAGCGCAGTTCCTCTATCAGAGCCGAGCTGCCCTTTATTTAACCCACGGGTTTTGTCAGTTAACTTTGAAATCCATAGAATACGAAGAATTATTTTGGTTCTGCTTTGCCCTGTGAACCGTTCGAAGTAATCAAACGACGGTATAATTGCTCAAAACGCAAAAAATTTGCTTGAAATTTTGGGCATTGAAAAAAGAAGTAATGATTTTTAGAAGTAATAACTTTTAAAGGTAGCGATTTTTAGAAGTAATGAGTTTTAAAATTAATGAGTTTTAGAAGTAATGACTTTTAAAGGTAATTATTTTTAGAAGTAATCATTTTTAAGAAGTAATGATTTTTGAAAAAATGATTTTAGAGGTAACCCTGGCTAACTCTTAAGATGCGCAGGACCAACTAACTGTTTTTAGAGGACCGATGGGGGATGGTATGCGCTCGGACCGCTGTGGAGCGTGGACTGCGATCTTTGCCGTCGCCCCGTGGAGGAACATCGCTGGTGTGAGGAATGCCAGATGCCGAAGGACTGCCTTACGAGCTGTTGCAAGAAAGTGATCCCATCGATCGGCGACCCAGAGTCTGCTATGGTTCGCATGCAATACGCAAAATACGTGGTACGCTACAACCGTAAGCTGGAGTACAATGCGGAGGAAATTCGGAAATTCTTCGCAAAACTCGACCTCGGATATTATGGCTGCGGCTACTGTGGCGAAGATTTCTACACATGTCAAGCCGTGTTTATGTCGTGCCGGATGATCGCTTGCCGAAAATGTCGGCAGAAGGCAGGAATCCCGGCAAAGTGTACGATTTGCCCAGCCACTGCCGAAGAGCACAAGAAACACTTCCAGAAACACATCGTCGAAGTCGAAAACGTTTCGAAAAAAGAAGTTCGATGCTTGGAAGGGGCGCCGTACAAAGCCGCTACGGGAACCGGCGATTACCACTTCAATGTTGCAGAGAAAAATTGTGTCGGCTGCACGAAAAGCTTTGAAATCAGCGAGCTCTTTTCCTGCATCCAATGCGATCGAATGATTCTTTGCGGAGCCTGCTTTGTTCGCGGCCACCAAGACCACAAATATGTCGACCTGAAGCAGAAAAACCTGGCCAAGGTTGAAAAGTCGATCACGAGATTTTTCGTCCAGCACTATGATGGACTATTTGGGAATATCCGAGGAATCCATGCCGAAATCGAAAAGGACCAAGAGGAATTGCTGAAAGTCAATGAGGTGAATGCTAAGATGATCTCGGGCCAGGCAGCTTACGCCGACGGCATGAAAATTGGCGCCGAGCTGATTGGGGTCGCTGAAGAATTCGAGAAATGCTTTGAGGCCTATCTACCTCACGCCAGGATGTATTGCACGAATTTGCAGAAATTGAAGGAAACACTAGAAAAATCTACATAGAAATTTGTGCCCGAATAAATATTGTTGTTGCTGAAAACGGTAAAAGCGTCACACAAATTTGTAGGATTTTAATTCTAGGTTGTTCGCCCATAAATTTTAGCTGAAATATTCCTTTAATTGGCCTGTGAAGAAAACATCGACCGGATTGACACTAGAATTACCAGATAATACGGCCATTTTTCTATAATTTTTGCCTGAAATTAAATTTGTAAGAGCGTCCATCCTTGTAAGAATTTGATTTTAAGCTGGAGTTTTTACAAAAGAGGATGATGCTTTCAGTTTAGTTTGTGCGCTTTAAGTTGTTCGTTTAATTTTTCCGAAGTGTTGTAGTATGTAAACAGATTTTCAATGTATTTAAAGAAAGTAGAAAAAATTTGGATGCGAGTTTATTGAAAAGCATTTATTCGGGTTAGCAATTAAAGAAAAAGAGGTAGAGATCGGGAGCATGAAAAGTGAGATCCAGCTGGATTTTTCTGTTATTTTCAAATATTGTTTATCCTATCTTCAGTTGCAAGGCTGAGATCCCTCAAATTCAAAACCTCAAAATCGCCGTGATCACTCTCTCCGGCAGATTCTTCCGCCTTCTTGACCTCGATGATCTTTTGAAGACAGGTTTCTTTGAGAGTTCGGATCCCGCTCTTCGTTGGCACCTGCTGCCGCTGCTGCTGATCAGCAATTTTGACTTGTTCCAGCGCCTGGAGCTCAATGACCAGCTTGAGTTCGTCAAGTTCAGTGCGCAATTTCGAGACCTCCTTGGTCAGCCCGTCGACCAGAACTTCGGCGGGAAGCCGGATCCTGGGAGCATTGAAGCCGAGTTCATTTTCTGGAGCTTTTTCAGATTCATTTTCAGAGCCAACTTCCGGTTCCGGTTTCTTGCCGTCGATGGTATCGGCAAGGCGTTGAATCACTGCTCGAAAAACGTGCAATTCCGAATCCGCTTCCGGTTTCTCATCATCTTCCACGACACCAGAATCTTGACTGATTTTGGACAGTTTTTTCCGGACTTCTAACAATCCGATCTGAGCAAGGTACTGTTTATGAGCTTCTTTGATAGCTTTCGTTCCCCGTTCTTTGGTTGCAGCTTTTTCTTGCACTTGCTTCAAAGTTTTTGGCCCAGTTTCTTGAGCAGCAACTTTTTGTTGCTCCTGATTTACAGGTTTCGTGGAATTTCCTTGAACCGCAACTTTTTCTTGCCCTTGCTCGGGCGCTTTTGGTCGAGCTTTTGCAGAGCCAACTTCCGGTTCCGGTTTCTTGCCGTCGATGGTATCGGCAAGGCGTTGAAGCTCTGCTCGAAAAGCGTGGAATTCCGGATCCGCTTCCGGTTTCTCATCATCCTCCACGAAACCAGAATCTTGACTGATTTTGGACAGTCTTTTCCGGATTTCCATTTCTATCATTCCGATTTGAGCAAGATACTGTCTTTGAGCTTGTTTCATAGCTTCCATTTGCTGTTCTTCACCTTCAGCTTTGTCTTGCTCTTCCTCCAAGGTTTTGGGCTCTTTTTCGTAAGCTGCAGCTCTTTTCCGGATTTCAGTTTCTAACAATTCGATCTGAGCAAGCCACTGTTTTTGAGATTGTTTCATAGCTTTCAGTTTCCGTTCTTGAGCTTCCGCATTGTCTTGCTCTTCCTTCAAGCTTGTGGGCTTTTTTTCGTAAGCTGCAGCCTTTTCTTGCTCTTGCTTCAAAGTTTTTAGCCCAGTTTCTTGAGCAGCAACTTGTTGTTGCTCCTGATTCACAGTTTGCGTAGCATTTCCTTGCACAGCAAATTTTTCTTGCTTTTGCTCTACAGCTTTCTCCTGATCAGCAACTCGCTGCGCCTCCTCCCTGAGCAACTTCTGCCCCCATGCCATATGGCCATCCTTCGGCTTCCGGCAGACGTCACAGATATCGTCGAGATGGCGAACATCTTCCCGGCACTGTATACAGACCACATGCTCACATGTCATCGCAACAAGCGGCGTTTTGAGAGAAAAACCGCAAATCGCGCATTCGGGCTTGGCTTTCTTGAGCTGTGCGATGATCCCCTGCTCACAATCCTTTTGTCGGGCCGCCAATTTGGCTTCGTGCGTCCTGAATCGCCCGACTTTCTCGAAGATCTCCAGCCCGCACTTGTAGGCCCAGCCGTAGGAGAAGCCGCATGCACACTTGCTGGTGTCGCACGAGCGACAGGTCAGGTGGTAGCACCCCTCGAAGATGTACGGCTCCGCGCCGACGGGAGATAGTTCACGCTTGCAGCTCCGGCACGAGAAGGCGTTTAGCGGGCCGAGCGCCTCCCAGATGGGCATGAGTTCCCGGTTTTGGCGCAGGTTTGGCTGCTTCAGGAAGTCGCACAGGAATTCGGCCTGAAAGTTGAAAATTTTCATTTGAGACTTTTATTAGGGCTACATGTTACATGTCGTAACGCCAGCTAATGCGCGCGATTAGTCATCACCAGGTGTATCTGGCAGATTTTAAAGGGTTTGATAAGAAAACGTTAGATGCACTTCGGCTTTCGTGCTTTCTGATGGTTTTGAAAGCGCTAATTGCATTAATTTTTGGTCCCGCTTCAAAAATCTAAATTTTGAGAAACTTTTAGTGTCATTATTGTTCAGCAGTTTTTCAAAGCTAAAATTTGGAGATTTTGAAAGGTTTTACATGTCGTATTGCCGTCTAGAACATAGCCCGATAGGGTCACAACTTTCAGTCTCGTTTTGAGTTTGAGACCGCGCGAATTGTCAAGTATTGAAGCCATTCCGAAGACCTTGGCCTTTCTGAAGCCGATTCGTAGGCAAAATTTGCCTACGAATCAATAAGGTCGATTCTCGAAGGGCATCACGACATGTAATCCCTGCAGCGCGAAGAATTTCGATTTTGTGAAATCTTTTTTATTTTTAGGCGGTTCTCCTTTGGGTTTTTGGCTCTCTAATAATACAGTGCTGAGCAATCCGTTACGCTAGCTAAAGGCGCTTTTCCCAGCGTAATCCGATTTTTGTAAAAAACGGTTCTGTGCTCCTAACTATGTTTTTGCGCCTCCATCGATCAAATTCTATACATAGTCGCTTAGACAAAGGCCACATCCTTACCACTTGCTGTTCATCCTTTTTGCAATCCAAGCAGCTGAGCCTGTTTTGATGGATGACCGGGCAGTTCCTCAGGTACGGCTCCGTGTCGTACGCAAAGTTGCAATCAGGGCAACTCAAAAACGGGAGCGCCATGGTGGTTGGCTTCTGAAAATCAGAATTTTCGTAATATATCGTTGATATCGTATGCTCGAAAAAAGCGTCTTCCGGTGAAGGACAACAAACAATTGATTTGAGGTTGGGCAAACAACACCAGTTGAAATGACTAAAAATCAGTTTTTCTCGTAAGCTATTTTATGATTTTGGCAATTCGACTCGTAATTGGTTATTTTCGAAGTGTAAAAAACTTAACTTTGAATATCGTACTTTCTACAACTATTTTGGTTTAATCCTAAGTTTTCTTAACTATTGTTGGTGCTCTTCCATATGCCGCGAAAATAAACTACTTCCCAAAGTTTAAAATATCGAATAAATCGGGAATTTTTGGCTGGATGATCAATCAGGGTGGTGGGGGGTGTCCAATTCGTCTGTAAAATAACTTTAGCTAAAAACTATGTTTCAAAAGTATTTTATACGCTGTCGTGTGGCCTTAAATTATCTGTTAAAAAGCTAAAATACCAAAATAACTGGACGAATAACTAATTTTGGACGGGGGGATAACTTAAAGTGGTGCCCATTCTAATGGAGAATAGTAATAGCTATAAAATTGTTTTTCAAAAGTGGGAAATGATGAATTAGCCAGCACTGGTAGGAATGAGTTTGTAAAAAGTTATCAACCGTGATAGCATCCAACCAATTCAAAGGGCAATTATTTGAAACATTGGTGCCGGGGCGGAATCGATGGCCGTTCGTCCAATTATGACCCCCTGCGGGCACGAATTGCCTAGCAGAGGGCACCATTTCTATCGATATCTCGTATGGGGTGCTCGAGGATACTAGGGAACGCGCGCGTGCTGGGCTTCCTCCCAACTAGCGGCCAAGACCCTTGACAGGAACGGATAAATCATCTAGTGTGTAGTGTTGCTGAAAAAAAATAGCTGGGTCGAACTACAACAGAAACTATTAATTAACAGTAACTTATTGTATGCAAATTGCGGTGTTGTCGTTAAGACTGTAATAAATGCTAATTTCCTTTTTGCACTTGTTCATCGTATTTTCCAAGCCAATTTTACGGGATTAATAAATTTCTCTAAACTGCAACGTACGCTTTGTTAAAAAATATTAGGTTCAAGAAATCTGAATTCCCCTTTCATTTGAACTTTTTATATGCGACAAAAAAACCTTGGCCTGAGGGCGCCGGCCTAAACACAGTAGTTTTTTTGCTAAAATTAGAAATCTTGGTACCATTAAAAATGTAATTTAATTGGATTAAATCGCCAAAAAAGAACCGCTGAATTCATGATTTTAATAGCAAAATGTCGTTTTTCGAAAGACAGATCTTGAATTTCTGGCGAATTTCTGGCTGTAATGATTTTTTATCAAGTACGGCATGAGAATCATCATTTTTCAATAAAAACAGCTTTATTTCTCTGATAGTAGCGCAACTCTGTGCATTTGGTTCATTCATGAAAGGGACGAGGGGTGGCTTGGATCAACGGGATCGGCGGGCGCGGAGATCGGAATACATGTATTGGCGAATACCTGAACTGAAAGCAGGGGGCAAAATGTGGAGACATAAAAAAGAGGAGCTCATTTAAGAGATTATATGGCTGGTTAATGGCTTTAAAGGTATAATGAAGCTTAGTTTCGGACCAGGTCTTTAAAAACGAGCAAAACGGCAAATTTTAGGCTTATTTTAACGTTAATACGTTCAAAAATTTTAAAAGGTCGTCAAGCTCAGTTTGAAAAGCTTGAATATACCTTTAAAGCCTCACGAGATCATACTAGAGCTTCTGCAGAAACTACTAGAGCTGGGAGCCCCCACAAAACCACATTTAAAAAATATAATGAATCCCGCGAAAGCGTGATAAGTCTATGGAAAGCATCGGGATAACGGCGTTTTTTTAGGTCTATCAAAGTGAGCGGGGTGCAACGAGATTATGCGATGCTAATGGCAAGGACCGGAAAATCAAGATGAGATCAGTAATTTAGCTGGACGTTCCGGAGAAAATCCTGAGCTTCCTTGTCTTCTTTTCGACTGTCGAGGACTTGGAAGACGTCTTTGCCTGAAAATCCGTATTAGAAATAAGTTATAAAAAATTGGCTCTTGCTCTATCCCCCACTCTCTCTCTCTCGCTCTCCCCATCTCTCTCCCCATCACTCTCCAGCTCTCGGTTTCTCTCTATCTCTCTTCGCTATCTACCCCTCTGCCTCACTCTCTCGCTCTTTCCCTATCTCTTGCACGCTTTCTTTCACGCTCTTACTCTCTCACTCATTATCCCTCTCTCTCTCTCCCTCCCTCTCCCGCTCTCTCTTGGCTTGCGCCCTCTCAGGTTCGCTCGCTCTCTATGCGCGGAAACTCACAATTATTGACGGGATGGATCAAAACCAGATTGAATTGCCGAAGCGTCGTTGGTGCTGTAGTTGGCGAGAAGCCAGGTACCTTAAAAAGTAACATTTTTGAGGTGGAGGTTACAAGGTGTCACTCCGCATTCCTACGACTACGACGTACTGCTACAACTTACATCAATCAACTCCAAATATGCCTCCCCGGCAAAGTCGTTCGATCTTAGATAGTCGTGGTCCATAACCGTGAAGTGGAGTAGGGCGCCGGGTGGGACTTTTTGCGGGATGTGGCTGAAATTGGCTAAGGTTTTCAGGCGCTTAAGATATTTGAGATCCTATAAATCGTTTTAAGGTAACTAAAACCAATTATTCATGTAAGTATCGTGAGAGTAACGCTTAAAATATTCCGCTCAAACTCACAATTCAAACGTTTCATCAAAGATCGGATTCAACGTTTTCGGCATGACTTTTGTCTTCAACACTGGTTGAGATGAGAATTTTGCCCTGGGCACCAATTCGATAACGACAAATGGATCCGACAGTCCATTGGTGTCCAGTGGGATCACTTGCTTGGCGCCGATGACTAAATTATGTGTCTTAGACCCACGAAATCTGTACTTACCGTCCAACCTCAGCGTCTGGGACTTGGCATTGTAGTAGGCACGTAGGTTGAGAATCCCGTATTTGCAGTCCGTCACTTCGTTCTGAAGAAAATTAACGATAACTGGTAGCAAAAAGTAAAATGAGAGATTAAAAGTATATTTTGGTTTTAACCGAGGACGCGAGGTAAGCAAAAAGTTATAAAACTGTTAAAA
This sequence comes from Mesorhabditis spiculigera, assembly GCA_958295435.1. Taxonomy (NCBI): domain Eukaryota; kingdom Metazoa; phylum Nematoda; class Chromadorea; order Rhabditida; family Rhabditidae; genus Mesorhabditis; species Mesorhabditis spiculigera. Next base: position 17,995 of record CATQJA010001353.1, read on the forward strand.
CTCTGTAAAAACAATCGATGCAATTATTTTTAAGTCATTTTATTTTAAGCATTTTTTGAGCTTGCTTGAATTTTCTAATGATTTCTTCTAGCCCGCCTTCTCAATTTTTTTTGCTGTTTTTCACCTCTTACCTGCTGCTTCAACAACTCCTTGTAATACTTCTCGATCAAATGTTCGGTCGGGGTCTGGTTTAGTGAAAGGATTCGAGTGAGGTCCTAAAAAGAGGCTAAACTACCTTAGTCCAGAATTTACCATATGCTGAGGGGTAGTCTCGAGTTGTTCCATCGAGATTCCTTTCCCTCCAGCGTGGAAGAAGTCGACCAAGACGGCCCAAGAATCGAATAAGCGCTGGTAGAAATGGGGTTCCATCTGAAGGAAGTTAAGTTACGATATGTAATTCTAACGTTTTCGAAGGTATCGGCATTTAACAGTTGGCGTAACGTACCCCTGGATTCTCATCCACACATCCTCGCAACAGCATCACGACTGCTGCAGCTTGGTTGGCCAGGACTCGCAGGAAATTCTTATGAAGAAGCTGCCGGTGGACGGCTGATAGCTCGATGTCTAGCTAAAATATGGTGTCATGGGTGGTAGTAGAAAATCTAAGAATTTAAAATTGAACATTCTACTTTTCTATACCATTCCATTCCCCCTCTTTCACATCTTCATAATATTTACAATTAATCATAATTTTCCCTTTATTTATCGGTCCTCTCTATCACTCTAGTTACACCTGATTCCTCACACTGTAAGAGTTGACTTTGTGAACCTTGTGTGAGAATAAAATATTATTATATCGTCTGGTCCAACTGGCTTATTAAGTGTCATACTTCCGAAAACCGTACCATATCTGTCAGCGGCTTCAGGGAGTCCTCAACGGCACAGGCTGAAGGTGACCAAGCCAAGTGGAAAACGTGCTTTTTCATTTGGGGGAGGAGGCGCCTAAAAGTTGAAATTACGCAGCAATGTACTTTTCCATACGCTTTTTGCCTATGTAAACTACGATATCCTGCATAATTTAGAACAGTGAAGCTATTTAGTCATCAAGAAGCATACGTCAGAAATGTCAACTTACTTGATCAATTTGTCAATCATCCTGTCAATCTCGGCCGAGATCATCTCCTCGCAGTCTTCTAGCCGCTGTTCGATCAATATCTTCCACTTGGAACCGCCCTAATAAAAAACTTATGTTTTAGAAAAGGGTAACCGACCTTTTGTTCACGTTCCTCCTTCGTCCCCAAATCGTCCAAACGCAATTTTTCGTGAACGATCAGAGCGCGTCGAACATGCTCGCAGTTGTTGATGGCCGAGCAGAACTGAAAACGTCAGGTTTTATAGAGTTTTCTTGAAAGCGATAGAGATAGAGCGAGAGAGAGAGAAAATCGATAATTCTTCAAACCTAAAACTTACAATACTCAACAAGGCGGATGGTAAGAAGACTTGCAAATCTCCGGTGAATCCTTCGGCTTCAAGGGCAGCAATAGTCTAAAACTCGGTTTTATGAAGATTAAAATATCTTTTTTTTTTGGAAGTTGCGTCTTCTATAAAAATTCTAACATAAAAATAACGATACCTTTATAGAATAATTCTTCACGACTTCACACAGCAAATCGACAAATCGTTCCGTCAGCTCGGCTCGAAGTCGCGGGTCCGTGATTTCACAGCGCTCCCAGCAGACGGTAAGCTAAAATACAGTTTTCAGCAGTTTTGAAGCTATTCTCTGCCATTAACCCGGCACATAACGTCTGGAGAACGTTAAAATTGCCTAAAACCGCACATACCTGCTCAACAATATGGCAAACATCCACGTGACTGCTGGACTGCTTCATCTCGTTGGCGCCGGTGTTGATCTAAAACCAAGGAGATTTACTACGTCCATAGGCGCCTACCGGAATATCGAGCTGACAAGACAGTCCAACACGAGCCGTCGCTCTTTCCCTCGCCACGTCCAAGAATTTCTTGATGCCCCTGTTGAAGATGTCGGCCCATTCTGGTTCTTCTCGGACTCGTCTGAAAAGCGTTCACTTTGGACTTTGTACTTTAAAGCTTAATGCCAAGCATGACATTAAAAATTGTATTTTAAGCAACGTAGTTCAAACTTACACCCGATTTGCCAGCCTGTGATTCCGCAACTCGACGAAGGCGATGTGGATCCGAATCAAATCAAGGAGATCATCATCAGTGGGAGGATCAGATGCAGAAATTTTTAGCTGCGCTTTGAGATTTGAACTCTTCTCCGCCATCATCTCCGACGTCAGGTACTCGCTTAGCTAGAATAATATAGTTCTTAGGTATCATTTAAACCTTAACTTACCAAGGTATCAAAAGTCGACAACGTGATATGAGCATAATCGGCCCGGGCGACTTCTCGAATGGGTGCGGAATAGTGCAGAAACCGAGAGCAGGCTTTGTTCAAGCGGGTCAGGATGCTGGCAGATGATAAGGTTTTTCAAGGAGTTCGGGCTTGCTTACCTAAGCAACTCCTTGCAAGGATCATCATCCTGACATGACTCGACAACTTGAGCGAACCAGGCTTCTGCGGATTTCTAAATTGATTAGAATTTCCAGAAAGTTTTTGAAGACGTACCGCTAATAGTGATTCGATGTGTGCGACGAAAGGCCGCTTCGCGGTGAGGAATTTTGAGAAAAAGGTGCTTTCACGGAGGGAGCGCATACATCTGGAATGGAAAGTAGATCCGTAAGATTCGGGTGGCTATGAATTTCGGCATGGTTTTTGCACCTTTCGCAACTGGCAACACAGGTCGCGACGCGCAACGCGCGTGGCGTGATACGTAACGCACAGGCCGCGGCGCGCAACGCATATGCCGCGAGGCGCGAACTGCACATCTCGCGACAAGAGCGCGAGGTGCACGACGACAACGCGCAGAGCACATGTCGCGACACGCAAGGCGCAACACGAACATATGGCAACGCAACGCATGTGTAGACAGGCGCAACGCGCACTGGATCTTTCATTTGCGTGTTGGTTACGACAAGTTTGCGGCGGATTCGCATGCAGCGTCAACGGGAGAGCCTTGCCATTGTCGTGCTTTAACGACTCACTTGATTAGAGAGATAAACTCCTCCCCACTATTCCGCTTCGTCGGCACAAATCGTTCACGGTGCTCCAACAGACACTTCCGGCAGTAGGCGTCGAATTGGTGGAACGATTCGAGGAGAAGGTTTTCTTCTTCCTAAAGGGATCTAATAGTGTATCAAAATTTTGTATCCAGAATACGAAAACAATGTAGCGACACGCAGAGCACATGTCGCGACACGCAAGGCGCGTAAGTCATTGTTAAACATACCTTTTCCAACTCCATTGGCTTCCACTTCTCCAGCAAGGTATGTAAAGTTTGGTGCAACAAATTGAAGGAGATGTCAATTGGGATCATCGAGTGGAAGGCGAGCCATTTACTGAAATATATGAATATGGTGAGGGAGAGAGAGAGAGCGAGAGAGAGAGAGAGAGAGAGAGAGAGAAAAGAGAACGAGAGAGAGGGAGAGCGAGACAAGGAGAGAGAGAGAGAGAGAGAGAGAGAGAGAGAGAGAGAGAGAAGGTAAGAGAGTTAAAGAACAACGATCCAATACCTACCACATCCAAACTTGAACGTCATCCAAATCGCTCTGAATAGCATGTTGTTTCAGGATGCAAATCGGCTTGTCGGGGAAGTAGCCGTCCCACATTCGGACGGGGGACTAAATTTATAGCTTTATCGAGTTACAGTATCCATATAATTTTTATATGACATGGGAATTAATTTTTTACATTCTATTAATGCGCAAATACGAAAAAATTGGTTCAAGCTTACCCCGCTCTGTCGAATCTCATACAACGCGAATTGCCTCGTCAGCTCGATGTGCTCTTTTACGTCCAGCAAATCTTCCTCATCTCCAATTCTGTCTTCCCTCGTGCTCAGCCACAGCTAAATTTAGGCTTTAAATTAACACCGTCAACTTACCTTCAGTCTAACACTGCCCGACACCTTCGATTTTTCACTCCTCTGTTCGAGCTTGTACCACTGCTCCAGGCCGTCGGGTGGGATTTTCTAAAAATTCATAGGTGAGCGGTAAATGCTTCGTTTGAGAGCTATTGTCTGTAGTTTATAGAGTTTATAGTAGTTTTTACTTACATCCAAATCAATATTGATACAGCCCAAAAAGTCATCGGTACTCTCCTCGGAATCGGCTCGCGCTGATTGGGTGACCTCTTTGAAGTAGCGGCCCAGCCCCTAGAATTAGGAATCAAATTTTCAGTCGATTTTCAGCTCCATTTTTGCTTATTTTGTGGCCTTTTATACCTTTAAACCTCCACTAATCTGATTTAGCGTCGAAACGGCGTCAAGGACTGATTGCTCCTCATCGTCGTGGTCCCTAAAAATAGGCATTTTCCGGCGGGGTATAGACTTTTGCATTTTTAGATTTTTGAAATTATTAACAGTTCTATTAGATGAACAACCAAAGATTAAATCAATATTTATATTACTTACCAAATATCGATATGGAATCTGTCGATGGTCGGATCCTCGACTTGGAATTGGAACTTCTCGTTCCACCGCGGGTTCAGGGTTTTGTTCTAAATAACGGTAATTAATTTTCAATAATTATAATAAGATTGAATACACCTCTACGACAATTTAAACGATTTACGGTTTTATTAAGCTTTTGAAAAATCAACTTTCTTAATAAGTCGGGCGTTTTAAGTACATTTCCTAGGGAATCTCCACCATATCCACCAAATTCAATAATTTTTTCCAAGTTATTAACGCAATTAAAGCCAGTCGTTTACGTAAAAAGTAAGGAAAATTAGATAATAGGAAAAAGTATTTCAGTTGTGCTATTTTTTCTAGCCTTTCAATCGATTACGCCATGTAAATCCAAAGAAAGGACAAGACAAAGGTTATGCAGAAAAAATTTTTAGAACTTGCTCTAACCGTTCAATCGATTACGGTATGCAATTTCATTTTTGCGATGAAAAGAATCAACTTTCTGAAAGTTAGAAATTTACAAGTACTCACCTGTACTGACGACGCCTTGATAAGCTTTGCCGGAATCCCTTGCCCCTCATCCAACGGTCCTTTCTTGCTCTCCTTCTTTGGCCTCCTCCGGAATGACCCACCAAATCGTTGCAGGACCCCATCCTTCTGTTTTCCCTAAAAATCACTGCTAGTTATTGATGATAAAAGTAGAGGGTGTGGTTAGTACTTTGTAGAGGCGGGTGTGTTGCGTGTGTCATTTCGTGGAGGGTGGGTCCCTTCGGGGACCCGCCCTATTACGTGGATACTTCAAGCAAGGGCACACGCCATTAAAAAATGCTTCCGGAGATCCGGAAATTGGCATATTGACACGAATATATATATTAAAGGGTGGACGTGGCTTAGGGTAGACATTTAAAGAGGGACGGACGAGGAAAATTGCGCTTTTTGTGGGTAAGTTGTGGCTGGGGCCAAGGCGGCCAAGGAGGACCGGACAATCGGCTTCACATGTACGGAGAATCAGTGACTTCGTTGAATTCATTGAATTTAAACCTCGTAAAATGTCTTCGTCTTAATTTTTTTTAAGTGAATTAAGGGGTAAAGTCACTACCCCGAAAAGTCACTACCCCGAAATAATTTTCATGTTTTTTATAGGAAATCCGACTGAAAACTGGATTTTACGGCGAAAAACAATACCATCATTTTTCGGGGTAAAGAATTTCGGCGTAGTGACTTTTCGGGGTAGTGACCGGACGCCGAATTAAGGCCTTGTTGATCAGCTGCCTTACAAATGTATGTTAACTTAGACCTAATGGTCCTAAGGGGTCGATTCGCGATTTTCCTAATCAATTTCATTTGCGAATAGCGAAAAACCGCATAAAAGTTATAAAAGCTAATTTTGAGCTCAATTCACCGATTTAAATCATACACTATTTTTATATTTAATTTAATCAAAATATAAATCATGTAATTTGTCCGGGTAAGCTTAGGGCGAAGGTTTCAAGCCGAAAAAGACACGTGGCATATAATCCGTTTCTCTCCGGTTGAAGAACGGAGGCGACAATATCAAAATGTAGGGTGTATGACACACACGATGGTGATACGGTATGTATTCCATTAATGATATATAGAAAATAGACACCGGCCAGATGTGAAAGAAACTGGGAAAGCTTACGTCACACAGCAGCTGCTTCTCCTCGGGCGTCTAATTTTTGCGTGGTGATATATTTTAAGAAAAAAAAACACTGGGGTAGGGTTGTGTTTGTGGGGGGTAGAATTTGGGTGTTAGGACAATATTTTTCAGTTTGAATCTTTTAAGGTGCTTTTACTATCAATTTTCACTTCAATATCCGACTTTTACTCACGTCTTTAAAACTTAAAAATTTATATGAAAACGGAAATCAAATTTTCTTATTAATCTATAGTGCAAACACTTTTTTTCTATCGTAATTTAATGTTTTTTCTAACATAAAGCCATTTTAAGTCCAAAGATTCCGCTATATTCCGCTAGGACACCAGTTGCGAAATGCCATTATTCTCCGCTCATTACCTTAGCTTCGAAAATTTCGCTATTATCTGCTGATTACCGTATGCTGGAAAATTTTGCGTCGATCCGTTAATACGATATATCCAAAATTCCTTTTTTTTCTGCTGATTACGGTAGATTACCGTAGTTCTATTATTTTTTAGTTACCTGCGGCGAAGGAGCACCATTTTCCCCCTCGGCTGTGAGGGCATGGGGGACGCGTTTCCCGGGAACGACGCCCATCATCGCAAATGGGTCCGAGAAGCCTAAAAAAATAAGTATTTAAGGATAGAATCAAAGAGTGCTATGATTTTCGACTTTCGCTTTTTACTACCGCACTGTCGTGCTCATTGCGACCGTAAATTTCGAGATTTTCATCTTCAAATTTTCAAAAAATATGGATTAGCCGATTCATACAAGCAATATTCAATAAATTGGATCGCCGAACAAAAACATTTTGAAAAGCTCACCGTTTACATCCTTGGCCACCAAATCTTTTGCTTCGAGTAGAAGAACGTTGAGTAGGATGATGGGAGGCTAGAATTACACCTTTTAACACATTTTAAAGCCATTAAGATCAATATTGTAACGCACAGGATTTCCCAAAAAGTATTCCCTAAAATACGCCCCATCACTGTACCTTGTTCTGCTTTGCCCTCTCCATCAACTGCGCGTGCAACTGGTTATCACCCTGGAAGGCGGCTTTTACGTATTTGCAGAGGTTTTCCTGAAAATTCAGTTTACGTTGAGTTAAAAAAGGCGTATCCCAAGCTACCGTATCACAAAAACGACCGTACCTTGCTCTCGCTGTCCTCTTTCCCAATCTTATGTGTAATCGTGTACAGCGCTTCGATGTAGAGGGCCTAGAAAATTTGGTTTTTTTGCTGGCAAGCCTCAAATCTTGCGTTTTCGCAAATTAGGGCTTAGAACTGAAGCTGGCTGCAGGCTGATGTACGCAGTTTTTGATAAATGAAAATTCAGATTTTTAACACAGCAATTCTTAAACGTAAAACTCGTTTTTGGATAGATTTGTTAACAGAAAAGGAGTTTGGGTTTGGTTAGATGGAGGAGCGTATTCGGGATTGGATGGTTTTTAGAGGATTTTTGGGTATCTCTCTCTCGCTCTCGCTCTCTCACTCTCTTTCCCTCTGTCTCTCTCGCTCTGTCTCTCTCGATCTCTCACTCACTCTTTCTGTCTTTCTGTCTCACTATCGTTCTGTCTGCCTCTCTCGCTTTCGCTATGGCTCGCTGTCTCGCTCTCTCTCTCTCTCTCTCTCTCTCTCTCTCTCTCTCTCTCCCACTCGCTCTCGCTTTCTCTCTCTCACTCTTTCTTTCTCTGTGTGTCTCTCTCTCTGTCTCTTTCGATCTCTCACTCAGTCTTTCTGTCTTTCTTTCTCACTCTCGTTCTGTCTGCCTCTCTCGCTTTCGCTATGGCTCGCTGTCTCCCTCTCTTTCACTCTCTCCCCTTCCCCTTTCTCCCGCCCTCTCTCTCTCTCTCTCTTTCTCGCGCTCTCTCTCTTTCGATACACCCAAACCTTACGAACGAATCATTGGTTTTTTTGGATCATTTTTGAGCACACAGGCAACTTACCTCCAGTGGAATGATCTGGAAAAAATGGGGAGGATTTATTGTGGTTTTTGAGCTGTCGTAATCGATTAAGCGATAGATAGGTAAACGGTAAAGTAAAATGAGGGTTTCCTGAATCAGCGTACCTCCATCAACTTCCGCTGCTCGGCCGAAATCGACAAATTTCTGATGGTATACAGCTCATCTTCGCCCGGCTCGTCTACCTCTGGGGCGAGGGTGACCTTTTCGAAGAAGTAGTTGTCGGAGGATTGGACCCTGGAAACGGAAATTATAGCGTAAAAATTGCAAATTTTTGGTTAGTATAACTTAATTGCCATCTGAATGTATTTTATTATATCTTAACACACACTTTTTGTTGCATAGATTTTCCAGAATTACTTGAATCCGTTCGATTTTTCTAAGCATTTGAATGTGATAGTTTAAAAAAATTATTTTCCAGTATGTATATTATTACGTATATTACATCCGGTTTTAAAACATAATCTAAATCTTATATCTGAGCTACCTGAAAATTCTGTTCATTTTGTATTTTTATCTTCGTTTTAAAGTAAGTGTTTAAACGTTTTTTTTAAGTACTTTGGCGTCCTTTCCATCCTCTGCCCCTCCTACCGTACCATCGAAACACTTGGCTCCGCTTCCGCTTCTTCACCCCGCCGCTGACGCTCTTCTTCGCGGCTACGGCCGCCATATTGCCTTTCACCGCTTTTTAATGGGTTTGGCGGGCATTTTCTGAAGCCAAAGAGGATACTTACATTGTCAACAATTAAAGTACAGTGTGTAAAAATTGCTTAGGAAATCGGAATACGTGAAGAAACAGGTGGAGGCAAGGGATTACGGTGGAAATCTTTGTCTTGAATTCTAGCGTTCGGTTGCTAGGAACAAAAATACATCCATGTGTTCAAAACGTCTATTTCAGAATCCCGTCCCAAAACAGGTCGTTTTGAGGCCGGGGAATCTGTTTTCGGCGCTCAAATGAGGGGCGCCCTGGGCAATATATGTAAATCGGAGCATTTCATTTCGGGGCCCTAGAGCCCGGGGGTTTTATGAGATTTCCGTTCTAGAGGAGAGAGCAAGAGTGAAAGAGAGCGAGAAAGAGAGAGAGGGAGAGAGAGAGAGAGAGAGAGAGAGAGAGAGAGAGAGAGAGAGAGAGAGAGAGAGAGAGAGAGAGAGAGAGAGAAGGTGGGAGGTTTTTCAAGAAACTCGGCCAGCTTTCCTTGAACTGTAGTCAATTTCAAGAGACCTGCACGACAGCAAAATGACGCTGCCGTTTATAGGCGCTCAGTGGAGTTTGTCAGGATCCCAGACGCAACGCGGCCGCACGCCACTCCGTCGCGTAATGGATTAAGATTCGTCTATGGAAGCCCCGCAAAACGCAACGCGGCGCAAGCCATTCCGTTGCCTAAAAGTGAAAGGGATAACGACGGCATAAATAATCGGTGACACGAGCGAAAGAAAATGTCCCTGCGTCTCGCTCCGGGCGCGTTCTCTGCCCTGTTGGCTCCGTGCCAAAAAGTCGATCAGGTGTGATTGACCTATCGCGTCCGCATCTCTTTAAGATGTGTAGGACACGCGAGAAAATGTATGGACAATCCCTTTAACGGACGTAAGGTTGATTCACAGAAATAAAGTTATATCTTTCTCGACAGTAATATGAGAGAGCCGACCTTTAATATGCCTGAACGCCAAAAACGCCCTGCGGACTAGCTAAAACGAGTTCCGAGAAATCCAAATAAATATCTTTAGGCCAAAAGCGATGCAGGCACCGCCACCGCGTCGGCAACATCACGGTTGCTCCAGAATGGGGGCCTAGAAAGGGTCTAGAGGGGACGGGGGGCTAATTTATGGAGAGCTCTCTTTCCTCACACAAGAAGACTCGTTTTTTTTGCTGGACGAGGGACGAACCGATCGAAGCATTATCCGTGGACGCATTAGGAACCCCAGGCCACACAAAACGAATTAGGAATCAGGTAATAAAAATTTTCCCAATTGTTGCAAATCCTAGATAAAATGTTTTTAAAGTTTGTAATAAAAGAGACCTAGGAGCCCGAATGCCGACGAGGAAAATACCCATAGCCCAAATGCCGAAAGCCCGAATACCTAAAGCCAAAATCCCGACAGGCAAAATCCCGAAAGCTAAAATGCCGATAATCCGAAATGTCGGGCGTCAAAATGCCGACAGCCGGAATGCCGACAGCGAAAGTCTGGACTAGCTGAAAAACCGACATCAAGAGGCCAACAAACATGTAGAGCAATTTGAATTCGAGGGCGTTTTCATGTCGGGATTTCGGCTCTCGGTATATTTACACAGACTAGAGAATGTCGGCATTTTGTCTGTTGCTAAAAAAAGAGTTAAAGTACGATATTGTACATTAATTTTTCTGTCCAAGTTAACCTAAAAAACCAAAAAGCCAAAAATAACAACCGTGTAACAACGTAAAAGTTGCCAAAATGATGACAAAGCATGTTCCCGAATTCAGACAAGCTTCACTCCGGAAAACAAAGTGATTCGTGCGCTTTTTTTAGTATGCTTTTCCAAGTAGCCAGTGTAGAAAATTATAACGGGCCGCTGCTTCGAGTAGCTACGCCACACTCCGCGCTGACGCACAACAGCAAGCACCCGGGGTCCCAATTTTTAATTGGGCCCGCCTCCCCGCGTAATAATGGTGTTGAGGCGGTGCCGGGCAGCTCGAAATACTGGAAACGAGCTGTTGCTGCTGCTCAAAATATTTTCTGGAATTTTTGGGAGGAGGCAGCAAAACACGAAAAGCCGATGACGTTGGAAGCGATTTTTCCAAAAGTCGGAGACAATATTCAGAATTTACGGCTAGCCAAAAATGTGTTAAATGATGAATTGGGACAGAATCTTGCACGTACATACTGGCCAGGGTTTTTCGGCCTCAGAGGAGAAAGAGAGCGAGAAAGAGAGCGAGAAAGAGTGAAAGAGATAGAGAGAGACAGAAAGAGAGAGAGAGAAGTGGAGGCGTGGAAGTTAATATTTCATAGATCCCCCTGGAAAATTGCAAAACGCAGATATCCTCAATGGTTAGGTAGGTTTGAAAAGGCAAATTCGTCATTAGAAAAGGAATCTGAAGGGCTTTCCTCTGGAATTTTTTTCAGTTTAATTTACAAGAAAATGAAACAAGGCTTTGGCGCGCATTTTCCAAAATAGTTCCGGTTTATTACTTTGCATATTGTGGCATCTGACTAGTAGCTAAAAATGAGCTTGGTAGAGGTTGACCCCTATGGTAACTGTATGGCGATTCTGAAAGATGTCAGGTCTTAAATTGGAGACACCACGGAGAAGCGCTAAAAATATAATAATTCTTGTCATACAGACTATTAAACTAAACAAATAGTTGGAAAAAGAAACAATCGTAGAGGCCCACAAAATGATTAGCAAGAAATTTTCAGAGTTGAATTATTTCGAATATGAACTTTCGGTTCAGCCTAATAATAGAAACATCCGAAAAATTGACGAAACGAACGATCATTTCTCTAAAATGTTCCAGCGACGTTTTGTAAAGTCAAATTCCCAGCTTATTAAATGGACCGTTAACGGTAAGGCACGGCAAGGGATTTTACGCGGCTATGACGGCACCGCATTTGATTATGTTATGAAAAAGGCGGCGCAACGCTATGCACTTTGCTCTTCAACTAAAGCGTTGCGTGTCGCGGGCGCGGTGAAAAATTTCTATGGAATCCATAGCCAAAAAAAAATCAGCATTGGTCCTATAAAATTCAAGAGGTAAGCAAAGACTAGGCGCGGATCCGCAATCCTCCTCTAGGGTGCAGATGTTCAGAGGAGTCCACCGTAGCGTAACGTTTAGGGCTCCGCGGTTCTGTGGAAAATGGACACCCGCAATAAATTCAGTAGAATCTGGATAGAATGAATGAATTGGATCTAACCCCGTGATTCGGTAAATAAATTGGCTCCTGCCAGCCCGCGGCGCAATTTTTGCTAGGTTGTTATGTGTGTATGAAAGGGTTGTGCATGCCAAAAAAGAAATGAATGGGCATTTTTGAAGAGAGAGAGAGAGAGAGATAGAGAGCGAGAGAGAGTGAGAGAGAGAGAGAGAGAGAGAGAGAGAAGATGCTTTTGGTTGTGGTGGGGTGTGTGGCTTGAATGTAATTGGATATCCATCGCTCACTCGGCGTCTTAAAAAGCGGGGCGACTAAGGAGAAGAAGACGTAGAAGGCGGAGACGATGAAAAAGAAGAAGATGCTCAGTCAGAAGGTGCATCAAAGTTGCAGACACACGCCTCCCCACTTTGTGAATGAATTCCGCGGCTGAACGCCTCAGCCCTTCGCGGCCGTCAAAATTACGTTGCGCTTTTTGAGGGGGCGGAGGAGCAGAAGTTTCAGGTTACGAGAAATTTTGCAGGGCTAATTAAATTCCTCAGGAATTCGGGCAAAATTCGCACTTCTGGAATTTTAATTTATGTATCGTTTGGGCTCAATTACGATTTTGACTATACTGTTTTCGACAGCAAAAAACCCCCGCTTTTCGCCTACATATTTTTCTAAGCGGATTTCTGATTTTAAGGGGACCGGCAAGGGATAAGGTTTAAGAATTCCTCAAGAAATGAGGATGTCTAAATTCCTATGTTGTAGTCGAGCAGCGATCTCTAGTGAATTTCATCTATGCTGAGTCTGCTAGAGTATTCTAGCAATATTTGCTGTCTTCACGTTAGCCTAGAAAAGTGTGGGCTCATTTCCTCATTCCGGAAATTCGGGGTATGTGTGCGGGGTCCTGGCCACGATTCACCCTACCCGATAGGGTAAGGGGGATCCCCCGTTAAATGAGGCAATCATTTTTGCGCGTCGCTTCCTTGTTTTTGAGACGTAAAGAAAAGCCGTAGACGTAAAATTTTACGCAGAATTCTGAATTTTATCAGCCTATAAGGAGCATTAGAATTGTCCCAAAAAACCTAACTAGATTGCCATATTGATCTTGTGGAGACAGACGTCCTATATGTAATTAGAGTCTTGTTTCGTCACAAATGAAAAATTCCGAATTACTACCGTGAACGACTACGGTATTTGTAGGCTAGCGTACAGTATTAGAGTTTATTATCATCTTTTGTAATTGGGCCAAATAAATGCAAAAATCAATCTTCGTTTATCTTTTTAAGTTACCGCTATATCGTAGTTCTTAAATCCTGTAGCAAAAGGAGTGAACCACCGAGTACCAGGGCCCAAATTATCCAAAATCCATACCCCACAATCACTACTACACTACTACCAAAAGTATCATGGCCACTACTACTACTACCTCCCAAAAAATCCCCTCGCATTTGCAGATTTTACACCTGCCACTATAGGGCAGGGTTGTGGGGCCAAAAACAGCCCCGAAAAGTAGCGGGTTTGGGACGAGATTTTGCTGGGTAATGATAGACCAGGGCGCGGAATTAATTATTGTTTTTAGGGGCCTCTCCCCCTCAAGCTGTAGTGGAACTTTGCGCTCCGGATGGGTGGGTTTAGGTGGAAATAAGGGTCTTGGAAAGATCTGGGCGAGGTGCGAGACGAGCAGATTTTGAAAACAAGGTGTAGAAAAGCTGCGGGATCAGCTTTTGACCCTTTTTTTAAGGCTTGTAGCTGACTGGTCAAATGACCCGTGGGAAAGTGGAAATTAGTAGCAAGAAAAATTGCAAAAGTGCAGGCTATTTTAGGATTTTGAGCACTACAAGGTAATTTGCAAAATTTGGGTTTGGTAGAAACAGATTCCCTGAATTGTCTCTGCTAGCTTACCCCATAGGAGTAAACGTGAGTAAACGTGAGTTTTGAAAAGGTGTAAACGTCCCTAAGAATTTTTTAGCTTGCTCACCTAGAACGATTGTTTAGATAATTTGCGTCTTTGAAAATTTTCTGAAATGATTGCCGCATTCGTACAGCAAAATTCGTGAAAAAAATCTATTTTAAATGTGTTTACTAGTTTCTTCAAGAATAGCTACTATTTAGCCATCAAAACCAGATGTTCACCTCCAGATTTTCTAAGATTTCTCAAAAAATCTTTGCTAGCTGCCCGCAGCACCAATGTTCGAGCCCAACCAGGTTTCTAAAATGCAACGCCCAACCTTAACCTAAATCGATAAAAACTGGTCGGCAACAAGGGTTGGTTGGTATTTCGAGAAGGTTCGGCTTGTTTCGATTCGAGACCCCTTCTTGCTACTTCCCACGGGTTGGAGGGCCCTTCGAATTACCAGCTGCTGTCTCCGTCTCTCACCCCAACCACTACAACCGACACCTCTGTACGGGTATGGACTCGGGAATAAGGGAATGTTCACAGGCCACTACAAATATACCGCGTCTCGAAATAGGGCTTGAAACAGGAAGGAAAATTGCCGAAATTTTTCTAGACAAATTTTTGGAATTTTTAGTGTCATGAAACGCTGAATTAGATAAAACAAAATTGGATAAATTCATCGCTAATCTACTATTTATAAATACGCCCGTCCAGGGAATCAGCCAAATTCTGCATTTAAATTTTGAATTTAATTCAATTTAGTGGGGATGGGGGGAGGGTCAGCGCTGGTTTAATCTATTTCCTGAAAAACAGCTGCACGAGCAACACCGGCAAAACGGCATTCAGTCCCGCCTTTCCAAATTCATAGAAAAACCCATTCGTTCTAACCGACTCTCACTTGACTTCCCCGAATTCCCCCGCCCCCGGCTTGACGTCAAATTGGCAGGAAAATTGGGAAAAATGGAATTGTTTTTGAGTTTTGAGAAGCAAGAGAGTGAGAAAGTGAGAATGAGAGTGAAAGAGAGAGAGATAGAGCGACCAAAGTAGAACGGGTGTAACGTCGAGGGCTAATTGTGCCCACCGGGTGACGTTGGTAATTATTGTTTTGTGGGAGAGTGCAAAAATTGAGTGGTTGGCTTTTTTGGGAGGTGACGCGTGCTCAAGTTAATTTCTATATTTTGCTGTGGGGTAATTTTTGATTCATGCTGCAAAAATAGAAAATAGTATCTGGCGATCCTTGAAAAATAAATTTTCGAGCGGAAAGGCAGATTAAATTTAGAAAATTGGCTTAGATCGTTCGGAAAAAGGGAAATGCATCAATTTGCCTTTATAGTTCCCTTTTATTATTGTTCGGTTTGGAATTCGATCTGATTATTCGAAGAGCCGTTTCAGTATACGATACAGTACGGAAAGTACGCGACACTACGCTACAGTACGCTTTTCTACGACCTAACAAGGAGCGTGATCTTTCGCTAAGCAAACAATGCATGGATTTTCCTTCATAAGCTTTTTAACTCATTTTTGCGGTTTCGACTATTTCTGATTTTAGCCTAACAGAATCCTATTTGTCGTGTCTTACTGTATATTACTGTAGTTTTAAAAATGACAAACTAAGAATTTTTACAGAATAGTCAGATCGACTTTCGGCTAGGCAGTTAACGCGTCCAAAGGTATATAAAGTTAAGGCAGAATATGCTATGCAATGCAAAATTTGGGAAATAATCCCAAAATGGAACGGATTTGAAAAGTCATGAAGAAGGCTCTGCAAAACCTGGCGTTCATCTTAATTAATACAATCCGGCGGCTACGCATTTCCGGTTGCTTGTGGAAATAAGTTGGTCGTTGTCGGGCCCCCATTTTTGATAGAAGTAAGTAAGAGAAAGCGGAAGGACGCGGAAATGAGCGGTGCGGAGAGACCGGTAGTTGAAGAGGGAAAGCCGAGTAGTGGGAGGAGGAAGGCTGCTGGCCAATTTCCAGCTGCCCCGCTCGGGGTTGGGTTAGGTTGGGGGCTACACTCGTCTAAATGGGCTCGCGCCTTGGCCACCAAACAGCCCGACGCCAGAAATCTTTCATTTCGCTGGGGTAAAGTGGAGGCCGGAAGGTGTGGAAATTTGGTAAAAACGGCTTGTTTTTCGCTAAATTCTACGATGAGAAACATTAGGAGAAACTGATACTACCGTGTGAAAATTCTCTGAACATTGCGAGACCTAATCTCGTCGGAAAAAGCCAAGAATTTAGAGACCGAATTCTCGTGGCTCTGAATCCGGAACTAGCGAATTTCAGCTCTTTGGTGTTTTTCATATTTGTCTAGGCCTTAGCGGTGGGGATCGATTTACCGCCGTCGGACACCCTTAAAAAATTTTATAAACATAAATTTTCGGGGTTTTTTAAAAGCATAGAAGTTTTTGAAATTCTGATCAACAATCCTACCTTATATAGTTTGGTCACGTATCTTTGTGTGTGTGTGTGTGTGCGGAGGTCAGTTTCGAGGCTCGATTTGAGGGCCTTCCCGTGTCCAAAATGCCTTAATTCTCCGTCACCCGGGGGAATCGACCCTCCTCTTTCCGATGGCGCTTTCAGAATCCCGATTAAATACAAGTTTACAAAGTTAAAGCCGGTTTTATTGATTTTTGGGGCTCCGGGAAGCCCAATTTGCATAATGGGAAAAAATACAAATTTTCTTATTCTTGCCAGTTGCACGCGCGAGTTTGGTCGTCTCTTTGGATCTACCTCTCGATGCCTTTCATTCCCCTGCCCCAGGCAATGCCCAAAAGGGGTTTTTGGCGCGTGCTGCCAAGCATCGCATGGTGCAGTGGTTAGCGCTTCGCCGTGCTAATCTAACCATCGGAGGTTCGATCCTCGGTTATCGTAGTTGTTTTGCTTTTTGCTCGGAAAGTGCGTTTCGGAGTAGATTTCCGTGTAGGGACGTTATTATGAAGTTAGTCACTCAAGCCGCAGCCTATAGAATGAAGCTATCCGCTCAAGCATGCGCCGCAGGCCAAGGAATCAAGCTAACTGCTCAAGCTAGCGCCGCAGACTTTGGAACGACGCTAGCCGCTGAAATTAGCGCCGCAGGCTAAAGGTTCAGGCCGGCCCCTGAAACTAGCGTCGCAAGCTTCGGAAGGAAGTTAGCCGGGCAAGCTAGCGCCGCGGGCCCAAGGTCAGAGCTAGCCCTTCAAAATTGCGCCGCGGGATAAGAAAGCCCAAGCTTGCGCCGCAGGCTTTATAACGAAGCTAGCCGCACAAGCCAGCGCCGCAGGCTTTAGAACGAAGCTAGCCGCACAAGCCAGCGCCGCAGGCTTTAGAACGAAGCTGGCCGTACAAACTAGCGCCGCAGGCTTTATAACGAAGCTAGCCGCACAAGCTAACGCCGCAGGCCTAAAGAACGAGGTAACCGCTCAAGCTTGGGCCGCAGGATGAGGTAGCGACCTAGCCGATCAAACATGCGCCGCAGGGACATTTTTCTTTCGTGGAAACTTTCTGTGGAAGGGCGCCCAATTGATGGTGCCTTGACGGGGTCCAGCGGGGGAGAGTCGCGGAGCGGCTCCTCCCCCGCTGGTTTTTAAATTATTGAAGTGTCTCGATCTCAAAAATAGGGCAATTCTAACCTCAAAAATCGCCAATTTTTCGGTGGTTAGCTAATCGTGGTCATCAAGCTCTTCTCATTCGTCACCGGGGGTGTATCGCCGCGTACTCCAGTGCGGCGACTCAAATTGTGCCCTGGCCCCCCAAAAATCTCAATTTAGCAGGGGGGCGAGCCCTCGGGGGTGGGAGGCCAGTGACGCAAAACGCTTTGGGCCGGAACCACGTGAAGCCATCAGGAGGCCATCAAAAAACGCTAGAATAGCAGGGGAGAAGAATCCGATTTGGCTAAATCTCACAAATAGCTCAATGGAGAAATTTTGCAGAGCTTTCAAATACGCAACAAAATTTACGCTATTTGGGGCTAGCTAGCAGAGTTTTCTTGCGGAAGTGAAGATATTCTGGAGAAAACTCTTGCATTATCAGACGTCGAAAATTGGCTGTCCGTGGTTGGGGCAGAGATTTTTGCGCGTAAATTTGAATGCCAGGAAATTTCGTCAAATTTTGAAATGAAAAGTCCCGTACCTGCTAGACTACCGTAGATTTTTCTATGGGATAAATGTCAGTTTTTGGATAATCTTTACATCTCACTTTACTGCTAAATTACAGCTTTAATCCTTCCGAAACGACAACGTGGTGCTCCTATTGACACCACCAAAGACCATCGCAAAAATACCTTTTTAGCCGGGTAGATAGTAGATTTTAATGTAAATTTTTGGCAGGATCTAACGTTTGTCTCTCTTTACCAAAACAACAACGCGAAACTCCTACTGACACGCTCAAAAACTGGCTGCAAAAACATCTATTTGCCGGGTAGATTGGCCTCCCCACCCTCACCCTGGGCGCTTTTCACGTATTCATCTCGCTCTTAGGGCCCAGTCACGGGCCCTTTTGCAATTTTGGCCCTGTGAATGCTCTCTCTATGGGCCTTTAGACAGACCCGGCAAATGGGGTCCAATATTTCCCACCACCCTCACGCGCGCTCACACCCGTAAATGATGGGCCGTTTTTGAGCGGAGGATTTAATTGCACGGGTTCTCATCAAGGTATTTGAGATTTTGAGATCAAAAACCATTTCCTCAATGATTTCTGCTGGCTTTTCACCATGGAAAATATGAAAATAAAAATAGTTTAATATAAGTTCTCAAAAAAATAAATATGAAAAGGTTCCTGGATTTCGGAACATTTTAAATTGTTTAAATTCAGGACAAAAAGTTTAAAACGTAACAAAATTTAATTCTGAAATATTCATAGTGCCGCAAAGCCTTAAAATACGCTTCAGTTTTTTCCAAAAAGTTCAATCTATAGATATCCACCCAACCAGGCGATATCCCCCAATTCGAAACGTCCCAAACCCAATAAAGGTATCGAAAAAGTGTTCGCTGGGTGAACCGGGCTCTTTCTCTGCTTTGCCCAGTTCCCCGGCCATGTTCCGATCTTTCCGGGACCCGAATCAAATTCAATTTGGGGCAGAAGACGCTCATTGCCGGTGCACTGGCCACAGCCACCAGCACCACCGGCCCGCTTCCGCCCCATTATGCAAAATACGCAAAAAAGATGCGAATTGAGATGGAGGGTGTGGTTGGAATCGGGAAGTAAGCTATGGAATTCATCCAGACATCAGAAACAGTGTAGTTTTGGATTTTTTTGGGCCTATTTAAAGGATATCCTTGTCGTACTAAAATAGTTGTGTAAAATGGGCTAAAATGTTAACATTTTTTCGCTTGCAAGAATCTAATTGGAAATTCAGTTTAATTAGGCCAATTAGACCATGTGGCTGTTTCAGTGATCTCCGAACGAATTCCGTTGGCTTGAAGCTATTCAGAAATGACAGGGTGTTTGGGCTAACGAGGTTTTTGATTGCGTGGAGTAAAGGTTAGTAAAAATGTTAAAAAATCAACTTTTGTTCACGCGTGATTGGAAGGGATGGTACCAGCAGGTAACCCTGGCGGGCTTACGCTACACAACGCTCCAAATGACTCCCAAGAGACTGCGTTCGGGAATTGAACGAACGACGATTGCACGTTCCCTTAACATAATTAATTCCAGTTATAGGCGCAGTAATCAGCTTTCGACGAATTTTCCACTACACGACCCCAAATTCCTGCGGTCTTCGACCCATACCCAACCCCTTGAAAATGCCAAAAAACCGCCAGGCTGATGCCTAATCAAATTGTGGAGGTGGAGGGGGAGGAGGCGGAGGTGAAGAAGGAAACAGATCATCCGTCTGCCTCACCAGCTTCTCCTCCTCCTCCCCCAAATAATTAGTTTATTCGGTTGCTTCTTCGACTGCCCGCCTACTGCTTCTGCTCAGCCTGCGTCTCGCGCTTAATTGCAGCCCCGCCCGCCGCCCAGGAGGTGGAGTCGTTTTTTAAATGCGCGTTGAGGGCTGGAAATTTTGGGGGAATTTTCGACGAATTCCATGAAAAGTTAACCGGTTTTGGAGAAGAATCCGGATTTTGGAAAAAATTTCGCCAATAAGCCACCCAGGGAAGAGAATCGTTTCAAACCGAGTATTGAAAGAAAGGAATTTGGGGTAATTTTTACAGCAAAAACCAGAGTTTGAAACTGAAAGAACTCGGTTCAAAGTGTTTTTGAAGGGCGGTGGATAGCTAAGGGTTTCGGTCGGAATTCGATGAAAAAATAACTTAATATATGTGGAAGAAAAGAAAATTTCTTAAATAAAATTCCGCTGATGGACCTTTTTAAAAGCCGTTGCAAGCTAGGTAATGGCCGTCAATTTTATAAACAAAATTTAAGCCAGTTTTTACCAAAAAAAATTTAATTTTCAGCAGAGCACTGAAAGTCCCAGACCTTAGATTTCACACGATTTGCTACTAGATCTCCCATTTTGAGGGAATTTTGCTAATCCAAAGCATCGTCGTTTTCGGCTATAATCCGTAGACATTGAAAAATAGCGATTTTGCAAAAGTCGCAGCTGACCAGTGAGCAAAAATGCACCTTTTTACGAGTTATTTTTACAGTTTTGATATTTATAAAATTCACGAGTTTGATTTTGTTACCAATTAGTTCGATTTATATCATTAAACCTCAAAGAATTCATAGCCCGTGTTTTTAAGGTGTTATTTGAAGGTATACGCCGGTTATTAACTACAAAACGCCGTTAATGGCCTCTACAGGATAATGGAATCCAAAAATTCAGAGTTGTCTATTAATGCGTAGCCCGGAAAACTTACTGTTGCCCGACACTCTCGACAGTCGGTTGCTGCTGAATCGAAAGTTCCCGCAGCAGCTTTTTCCCCTTATCCAGCTGCCGTCCGGCCCATCCGATGGCCGCGCCATGGGCAGTTCGGACGCGCTCGTTTATCGTTTCCATATTCGAACTGCGTCCGATCGTTTTTAGGTCTTCTCCAGCTCCTCACTACAGATTTTCGATTAGTCGTGGAAATTGGAAGGCACAAAATGTTAGAAAAATTGAGGTAAAGGTTAAGAATGGGAAAAAACCGGAAATGGGAGTGGATCTACTACAAACTACAAAAAATGGAGGAAGAGCTAAAGGTATGGAATGTACAACATTTGTTATTGTGTAAAAATTGAGTTGGGAGGATCGAGGCCAGGAAATGATATTTTACAGTTTTCAAAATTCATTATTCTCGGAATAAAAATAAACTAAACGTTTATTATTGGCACCATAGATTGTGTTTTCAAAAATAAACTTGAAGACCGAACTTTAATTTTAATTATTCTTTTTTTTTAGATAATCCCGAAATTTTAAAAGTTTTAATGTGTGCATCGCTGGGTTATGGAATCAAATTAATACAAATTATTACCAGAAATATAAAATTCAATTTATGTCAAGCTTTTATATGCAGAACAAAAACAATTTAATATGCCGAAATGGTAAATAAATTTAAATTTGCATAAACCTTCTTGAATTTTACATATATATTTCTGCTCGTGCTTCTCAAAAATTAGGCTATTTTGCTCGTACTCTTTGCCAAATTTAACGCACCCAATTAAATAAGTACAAACTGACATTTCCTTCCTTTCGACATGTCGCCAATAGTCCTTATTTTTAGCCGGGGAAAGCTTAAAAAAAAGCCAGAAAAGCATGTACCCAATTAGGGCCAGAGCATAGACTTCTAACTTGGCCCTCTGACCGGAGAAAAAGGTGGGCTTGCAAAATGAGACTCCCTCTAGGGGGATGATGATATTTCGCGGGGGTCGCCTAAATAGGAAGCTATAGGCTATTTAGGACGCTAAAGGAATTTCCCACCCTCAATTTGGGGAGCTAGAAGACGGGGGCTTCCTAGAAATTTTTGGGGGATCGTTGGAGGGAGCGACGGAATTTTTGAGCGATTGGGTCCAAGGGTCGCGTGACTTTTGTGAAGGTCAGAGTGGCCATAGAAGCACGTGCAAAAATACGTAAAATTAATTAGTTGGCATTTAACAGCCACATTTCGTTGAATGCTAATTTCCCAAACCAAGCTAAAATAGGCATTGATGCCAATCATCATTCAAAAACAAAATTTCTAAACAAAAACTAAACTTTTACGATAAGATATTGAAGCCGTAATTACCTTTCCTTCGGTTAAATCGTAATTGTTCAACAAAAATAAATGTTGGGAACGATAAGTTCCAAATTTTTTTTCTCAAAGACGGAAATACGTGGAGAAAAGTACGAAAACAAATTAGCCCAGATTTTACGATGCCCGATTTTCAATGATTTTTGAAGAAAAATAGAAGAAATACGGTAGCGAGCAGGGGGACCGGGCTAATTTATCCAAAACCCGCTATTTTTAGTAGTTTTTATTCGATTTTGAGGTATATTTAAGCTTTTCATTAAACATTTAATAAATCGAAGAAATGGGGTATGCAGAAAGCTTTATAAAACCTCTTATTTCCAAAAATAGCTACCCGCAAAATTCAAATCCCACCCCGCCAAAGGTGTTTTGACGGTTCCGGTTGACTTGCCAAATTTGGCTGGGCGTCTAGCGCGGGCTTCCCAAGAAACGTCATCGTTTCAACGATCAACCACCTGGCCAAATTCCCATTTCAGCTTTGCCATGCGTAATCGAATGGAAATGATTCAGAATTGTATCTGAAACTGACACAGAAATCCAGAATCGACGTGCCTATAGTAAAAAGAGGCCGTAAAAACGAGCTGTGGCCATTTCGGATGGGAACAAGGGAGGGTCTTGTAGGAACGTCAAGAGTACAAAACGTAATTACGGTATCGGTTCGCATAATAGTGTAACCAGTTCCGGGTTTTCGGGTAAAATTAGGAGTGTAATTGTGTGGAAAACGGTGGATAATTTTAGGGAAAGAGAGAGAGAGAGAGAGAGAGAGAAACGAACAGAAGGTACCTGGCTCGAGTCAGCTAGAAAAAGCTCGAGATAGCGAGAAAAGGAGAGACAGTGAGAGAATGCAGCCAGGCAAAAGCTTCAAGCGTTTTCAAGGGATAGAACTACAAAAAAATCAGAATTACGCTTTTCTAACGGTCATTAGTAGCGTACCGTACTCCCAGAAGAGCCGTGTCCATAGGCAAAATCGTAATCCAAAAATTCCACGCTCCAAAAACCGGAGCAATTTATTGGTCAGCCCAGCCGAGCCGTGCTCCCAAACGAGTGCCTTGTTATAAGGGGTGTGCTGCCTGGATACATGCATAAAACAGGAGAGCCCCCGGGCTTTTGGGCCGCTCAACAACGACGCTAAAATGGAGCACCAGAAATTGCCAAAAATTGAAAGAGATACGAATAGCGAGAGATAAAGAAATGCTCCTTCAATAATACCGCTCCTTCCCCGTTTTTGGAGCCGGCATACGGGAAAATACTGAAGCGCCAATTCTGGAAAAAAGACGAGCCATACGGGGTCTTTTTGGAAAATAACGAATTACTGAGTGATTGGCGGGGGTTTATCGTGGAATTCCGGGAATTCTATGGCAGCTAGAATTTTTGAATATATGCTGCATAGTTGCATTCGCCACTAAAAAAACCGGCCTACAAATTCTTCAAAATTTTGTATTTTTTTGGGATTTTGCAAGAGCCGTAATTTTGAAAATTTAAAATTAAGGAAAAACAAGACTTTGAACGTTGCAACTGAATATATATCTACAGCATTTGACGCAGTTATGTAAATCGAAAAACATCGCATCTCCAAAATTTCAAAACTACAAAATACCACCGAGAAAATTGCCAGTATTTGCTAAAATCGTTACAAAAATTTTAAACATATTAACAAACTATTCTATAATTGGTAAAAAATATTAAAATGACAAACCACGGCCCCGTGAATTGTTGGAAGATTTAATTTTGCAAAAAAAATCGGTTCTGTTATAATTTCATCGAAAAAAGCACGTTTACATCCAAATCGACAAAAATAAAAAATTATTTTTGCCTAGTAAATAGTAACGTACGAAATTCTGCATCTTAGGAGATATTGAACAGTATATAACATAAAAACGTTGAAAAAATATTGGAAAATGCAAAAATCTGCTTTCAGAAGTTGCTTCTTAAGGTAACAAAAAACATTCTTAGCATAATTGACATCGGTCTGGCCTTGTGTTTTTGCCTAGTAAATCGTACTGTACTACCTAAAAAAAACCGCGGCCTAAAAAATATCCGCCTGAAAAAAACGGTGACAAAACTGGCCCGCGGCATGCGGGTTTTTGAGGGCAAATCCGGACACCGTGGCGGATGAACCCCCAGGGGGGATTTTAGCAAGAGGAAAGAAGAATCGGAAGAATACCCCCAGGGCGCTGTGTTCACCCTGTTTTCATCTGCTTTCCGAGAAAAAAGGGAAAGAACAGCCCAGAAGAAAGGACACTTTCGGCAAAGTTGCTCAGGGATTTATGAGCGAAACGAGGGTCAGTGGGCGCTTTTTTTGCATTGAACACGGCTCGAAAAACTAAAGGCCAAATTTTAGGAGCAAAGTATCTTTAATAGCCCAAATGTCTCTAAAAATTCACATAAGTTGGCAGTTTAGAAGCCAAATAAAATGACTTAGCTGAACGTTTAATAACTTAATTCATTAAGCAAGGGAAATCCTTATGAAAAACTCATGGTTTTTGCCTAGAAGTCAGGAAATATTCTAAATTTTTATCTGACCAAAGGCTTTGCCTGCTTTCGATCGTAAATTAGCATATTTATTGAAGAAATTAATTTCTCTATTTTGTCCCTGAAATCTATAACCTGTTAGAGCTGATAAACAAAAAAAACGAAAACTTATGGATTTTTAGATTCCCTATGCCGTCCTAAATATTTAGAAATTAGAGTATTTTAATAAAGCCCGACTCTAGTATAGCTTTATTAATTTAAAATACAATATTTTTTGGTCCTTGTATTGGCAGTAGCTAGAGGATTTATGGGTGTTTTTTCTGATAGTATAAATAGATTTTCGAAAAACGTCACTCATAAATCGTAGTTTAGCTTAATCGGTTCTAGGGCTTTAATAAGACGTCAAATCTTGAAGGCATTTGCGCAATGATCAATAACACAACCGACCAGCCATAACCCCCGGGCGGTGCTCAAGCTGTGAAACGCGTTCAGCCGCCAAAAACAGATTTCCGCCGCCGCCCGAAAAAGGCGGGGAGCAGGCCATGGGGAAACCCCGCAACCACACCCCCAAACGAGCAATAAGCCTTCGGCACAATTGCTATTAATATGATCGTTTTTTTGTTTAATAATCTGTTCGGATTTATGATTATTACAGAGAGCAAAAAGTGTAATAATCCTTAGCAATATCTTATTGTGTAACATCAAAAAAACACTTTTTTGCAGACGCAATTCAAAAAATGATAAAAATATGCTAAATATTTTTTTCTTACATCTAATACAAAACATGCCATAAAATTTCTATCAAAATTCAAAACTTTTCCGAATGCCTAATTTGCGTTGTAAAACGGCTTAAAAATCATACCAGGCCAAAATTTTTGATTTAAGCTCGAAAGTCTCTTAAAAATGACGCAAAAAGTCGCCGTTAAACCCATAAAAATTAACTTATTTAGTATTAAAGAAGACTATCGCCCAGTTCTCTGCGAGGAACCCTCTAAAACTTCCGTTCGTTCGGAACTTCCGGACCCAAACCTGAATGCATTTCCGGTCGCCGAAAAAGTGCGTTCTGCAGCGGGGTTCTCTGGTTTAACGATCATGAATGGTACGAGTCATTGGCTAGCGATTTTGAGACGTCATAATGTATATTTTATTCAATAAATCTAATATGTGGTAAATTTAAATCTAATTGTACTTTAATTTTTATTAGACAAACTTAATTTCAAAATTTTTCGTTAAGATCTTTGTACAAACCTCTAAAATTTTGCTAAAGTCATAAAATAAACTTAGCACCAAGAAGCTCGAGCTCCCGACCCGACTCCAGAATTTTGAAGTGTTTTCCGGCCGGAAAGCGACTCCATTTCGAGACAATTTCCAGCTGCTTGGGCCACCGGGCTGGGTGGTCCGCGCCAACAGCACAAATTGCATCAACGGGGAGGGGAGGATGGGTGTGTTGTGGTGGTATGGAAAAACCGAATGGGGCTTATCGGTCTAGGGCACACCTAGGTCTGCATTGAAGATATCAAGATTGGGATATATACTACAAATAGGTATGAGGTGAGCCAGCAGGCTTGACGCAAGCTCGTTTCGGCAAGCCCATTCTCATCCCTAACCCACTTTTTTTACAATACACTCACTTTCTCCAGCTATTTATCAAAGAAAATTACAAAGCTGAAGACGCCTAAGCTCAATTTTAAAGGCTTACGGACGTACTGTCGAACATTAAGGGGTTTTATGGCAACAAGAAGCTTTTCTTTTGTCGCCGAATTTTCATCAAGCCTATCTTGTGCAGAATTTTACGCTGATTCCGAATATGTTCCTGAAAGCTACGGGATCGCAATTTTCACAAAGTTATGAACGACCCAAGAGCGAGAACCGCCCAAAATTTCTATGGGTTTCTAGTTTGCCATGGGTTTTTCAACTTAAATAGTTCATTGCTTTCGGAAAATGGCGATTCCGTAGATTTGATGACCAACAGAGCATTTTTGAAAGCCACTGAGATGCTTACTGGCAATTTAACATCTTAAGTGTTTAGATATGTTTGGCAATAAAATAATATTTGCAAATTTAATAGTTAGAGGAGAGAAAATTCTAAGCTGTCGGCTCTCTTTAGATACCTTACACAAAAGCTGGAAACGCCTTAAAAATCAGCTTGCTATACACCAAAAAAAACAACTGAAAAACCAGTTGTCAACAGATCTATCGGATGGCCACCTCGAATAGAATAGAATCCATGGGTGTGGGGCGCAGAGGACTGGCCGGGGCAAAAAAACGCGAGAAGAGGAAAAAGGCCCTGGGGGCATGTATCGGATAGAGAAGAGGGAATAGAGAAAAGAAAAGAAGAGAAAAAAGAGAAGAGGCGAGCTCGCGGATGCAGAAAACTAGGAGTAAAAGGCGGAAAAGGAAGACGAAAAAGCGAGGAGGACGAGAAAGCGGCCACAGCTCCAAATAGGGCCCACATGTGTCCCCTCCCCAGTTGGATGTCCAAGAAAAAAATGGAGCGCGAGAAACCGAGCCCTGGGCTGACTTGTCTGCTTTGGTCAGATGAGATTAGGATCAGGACGTCGCCGCCGGGTATGGAAATTGGGTTATTGTTTTAGGGGAGGAAGGGGTGGATGGGTGTCTAAATCCGGATGTCTTGGATGGGGAATTCGCGAAAAATTGCTGGAACGGCTTATGTTTTGAATTTCGCAACGCGACGCTACGGATGTCGGCACAAAATTGACTCTAGATTTTTTCGACATATTTTGAGAATTAACAGGAATTTAAGAATTTAGAAATTTAGTTGCGTTTTTGTATCGCCAAATATCTTTGCATATCGGTTTTTAATGTTTAGACTCATTGAAACAAATGGCTAAGAGCGCGGATTAAGACATCAAACAGCGAAAATGCTGTTCGGAAAATTGGACTCGCCAATTCGGAAAATCTTGCAATGAGAAGAGAAAAAGACCTGAGTTTTTCATAATACTAACACTAGTAGTATTAATAAAAATTGTTGAAGAATAAAATCCTAACAATATTTGAATTGCACTAAATCTGGCCCCAGGTTACAAATCCATTCACCATCCGTTCCATTTCTGGACATCGAAGATTACCTCCACTCCTAGCAACAGCTACACAAAAGACCCTTTCATAATCCATTCTCCAGCCGAAGAGATGGACATCAACACTTTTCGCACATACCGTCAGCTTAAAACGTGGCTCCTTGGTCATGGCTTATGGATTCCGCTCATATTTGGGCGTTAACCGCGATACGCGACGCACGCTTTTCTGCCACAGGGGAAGGGTTGTAACTATGGAAAAGAGCGTACGCGTATTTTGCCGTGCGGCAAAATCTAGTGAAATCCATCGAGGTTAACATCCCCAAGCATGCCTCGCCAATCCCTTTAAACGCTTCTAAGTTTCACAGGTTATATGACTAGCAACGAGTCCGCACAAGCGCGTGGTACAATGCTTCTAGTTCTCCTTATTGCAAGGGCTGTTTGTTTCACTAATACTCTGTAACGGGGACGTCTTGACCAATTGTCTAACGTGGCTAGGTCTAAAAATCATTCAAAACATCGAAAAATCCCGCAAACCCCAAAAATGCCAAAAGCTGTGGCCGTCATTTGGAGTGTGGCCGGAGGGTAGAAGAAGTAAAGGAAAAAATAGAAGCAGACACTCCCTTCTTTCCACAGAGTAGAGACGGCATTCAGAAGCCAGACCCCTGATTCATCCGGATTCTTTTGTTTCCTCCGGGGCTCTACCCCCAAAAAAGGCAAGGGCAAGGAATATATGGAGGCGGGTGGGTTGAGGTTATTTGGTTATTGGTGCTTACAGAGAATTAGGAAAGTTAATGCTAAAACGATTGTTAAAAACTCATACTCCAGTCAATTTCAATTACTTGCTATTTGTGGCCTTCAGACGGAGCGCGAGTGAGAGAGAGAGAGAGAGAGAGAGCGACACGAGGCCGAGAGAAATTATGCTGTCCTCATTTCCATATTCATTTTCCTGAGTCAGAGAGCCCGTTTTTAGGGCAGAAGCGGATCTTTGGGTAACATTAGGCAGAATCATGGCACCATGAAAAGGTTACAGTAGCCAAAAAAGCACACGCTAGGACTAAAGTCGAGGAATTTTCGAATTTATAGAAATTGATAAAAAGGGGAAAACTGAGTTTTTGTGTCACGGTCCCTTGAGCGAGTTTCGCAATTTCGGATTTTAACAAAATTCGTCTTTTAATGCTAAGTTCACCAAGTTTGTCACGTCTTTAACGGCATCAATGATATTTTAATCCAATTTTTCAAATTCTGAAAAGGTGTTGAAGGCATTAACCGAACTGGTTCCACTTCCGGGGTAGGTGGTTTTGGGCATTTCGGCTTCATAGACAACTTTGGGTGTGTTAGCAGAACACAACCACGAACGTCAACTTCAAGCCGTTCAAAGGCTTACAAAAGGAAGGAATGAGGCAGTTGAGTTGAAAACAAGAAGCCGAAGCCAGAAGTCATCCAGAAGTCACGAGCCAAAAGTCGCAAACTCGGATCGAAGGTCCAAGAAGACCCCGGGGGGAGGAGGCCAACGGGGAAGAAGGCACAAAAAAGAGGGACGAGCAGGGGGAAGGGCATAATTCGTGTCATTTGCCGTGGAAGGGGAGCGGGACGTCGCCGAGGAGGAGCCCCAATCAGCCCGACTTGAGGACGAGACTCGGCGAGAGAGAGAGGGAGAGGCCTCAGGAAGAGGGAGGGAGAGAGCGAGAGATGGACACAATGAAAAAGGCCAATTTTTGCTCTTTTTCTTTATTCTCTTGGAATCCGCGCGCGCTGCCTCGAGGGGAGGAGGGTCTTCTGACTTCAGAATCCATCAAGTAGTAAATAGGAGGAATTAGCGAATTTTAAAGGGACTGAAAAGGCTAGAGTTTGGTGCGGAAACGGATAACATAATTAGAGAGAGCTTAACACCTCTTTAAAGGGAACTCAAAGGCAAAAAATTCTGGTTTTTGGGCTTTCGGAAAATCCATGACGACTTTTCATATAAATTTTGCAATTTTTAAAGGGGTTAGCCAAGCAAAATCTGCGCATTTTCGGCTAGTTAATTCGCCTAGACACATTACAGTACTATCTAAAGTGATAAGTTGGAAGTTCCTTGAAATTTTGAGCTTTTATTAAACGGGCACGCCCAAGGCAAAATATTCCCATCTAAAGCCGCTAATAATCGTCATAATTGCTAAAAGTACCGCAGACAAACAGTTTCACACGTTGCCAGGGCGTCTATTTAATCGTAAAGAGCTTTCTAAAGAGCCTCGCAAGGCAAAATCATCGATTTTAGTCATTTAAGAGTAGTGAAACGGTTACGGTATAGAAAAGTAATTTTTAAAGTATAGAAAACTGGCAATTTTCTTATGGTAAGTCTTTTAAAAAGACCAGCAAGGCAAAAAACATTCCTTTTGAGTCATTTAAAGGTGCTTTAACGGTTTACGTATAGAAAATGTATGGAGCAACCTATAGAAAACTGGCAATTTTCCCGTGTCCAAGCCATAAAAAGCGATATTGGAGCCGAGCTATGGGATGAATGTTCTCGTGCCTTCCGGACGTTCCTCTTCCTCCCCCCCCCCCCCCCCAACCATCGGAAAATCGAAGAAGACAGAAAAGAAAGCTGCTGCTGTGGTGTGGTGGTGGGCCCTAAGGAAAGCGTGAGGGAGGGCCCACCACACGGCCACAAGCCAAAGAAAGAAAGATGGGTCATCCAGATAATTGAGGCCAATTTCGTGGATTGCCTGGTGGGTGGGATTACTCGCAGGGGTTAGGCACGTGAGAGGTAAGAGTAATCTTCCTATGCCTTCAAGTCAAGGAAGATCCATCCTTTGGAGTATTGCGTATGCAAATTGCTGCCGCACGTGTTTCGTTGGGTAATAAGGACACTTTATAGGATAAAATGCATCACAAAACCGGGACTCGAGATTCGAAGTTCTAATTTTTGTACATTGAAAAATCCCTTATTGGTTTGAAAAAAAATTGATTAGGCGCAACAGAATCGACACTTGAGGTAAACTAGATGGAAAACTAGGCAGCACTCCAAGTGACATTTTTTCCACGACCTCCACGGAGGTTTTTCCCCTAAAACCAAGCCGGCCATTTGAATCGTAACGTAGTTGCGAGATCCACTTGGTAGCGGGAGCAAAATTTTCGTGCTCCCCGAGCCTCCTTCGAGGGCCAGTTAACTCGAATCTATAGTGTATTTTAAGCTTGTACATAGAGTTATCAGAATGCGCTAAATTTGGAACGACACGTTGTTGTCGACACCCGGGGGGATACCCAGAATTTTCCATTTATGCAGCTGTCAGTCCCTTTAAAGGACCGTTGAAGTAAAATCTACGGCTTTTTCTTCCTTTTTATTCACGTTTCAATAATCCGTGAAAGCTGCCAAATTTTCATTTCCGTAAAGTATCCAGCGTAGCCTTTTTCATCGACTTTTCTTGCAGTTTCTTCGTTTCATCATAATTGTCATTTTTACTTTTTTGTATCATAGTTTAATAGGCTTTGTAATTCTAGTAAATAATATTTGTTGCTGTTTGTCTAACTTTCAAATTCTGATGCCCATTCCCTGTTGAATTTCCCTTTCTCGCGCCTCGCCCCCATCTACCAACCGTTTGTTGATGAATTCCTCGAGATCTGCCAGCCTCTGTGCATTTGAGAGTCGTCGGCGGGTCGACCTGGAAAAATAATTCAAATATTTGCGCCCGGAAATGGCATGGCCGTGGGGAGAACAATTTACAGTTGTAAACAAAGTGGGCGAATGTCCGACCGGAGGACGGGTCGAATTTCGCGGCTAGGACTCCCACGCTCTCGTTGGGTAGGTTCCCTGGGTTTTTTACCTAACCAGGGGCGAAATTTAAATAATTAAAAACCGAATGTGGCTGAAATCACCATTTTAACCCCCTATTCTTGAAAAATAATTGTAATTTTTAAAAATTATTCAAAAATGAAGGTTCTCAAAAAGCGTTTAGATTTTTTTAAGAAGCGAGCAAACCGTGGTAGGGATATGATAAAGACGCTTTAATTTTGCTTGTCTCTATGCATCAAGTAAGAAGGTAAGTCACGTGAGTAAACAAGTAAAAGTAAGTAAGCTGCAGCATTATTACGTAGGTTAAAATTAATGCTACGACGCCGAGAATCTTGCTAGAATCTACCCTCCCGGCGCCTAGGTCTCGACAACTACACGGCACTACATGCTTTTCAAATTTATATTTTTTGACTAATTTATCTAATACTAATGCTATCAAATTTTTGAAGCGTATTTTGGTGGAATGCGCAGCCGCCCGCACCCAGGCTAGAAAAAAGTGAGGATTTTAAGGGCCTTTAAAATTTGTCAAAACAAGTTCGTTAGCTCCTCCGTCTTGGCTTAATCATTTTGGTCCAATCTAGGTTTACTAGCAAAGGTTTCTGTTTGCCCATAAATGATATAACTCTCACAGAAGTATCGGAATTGAGACGACCTACCTCCTCCGAAAATGGTTCCTCGGATTGTTCTTGAACATAGCCATCCGGGTGCAGTCGCCAACTGAGCCCGAGCGGCCCTCATTACCGCGTAGTCGCTGCATGTGGGTGGTATACTGAAAAATTGTATGTTCATTTTTAAGCCATCTCCATGAAATGTTGGCTCTTGACAGGGGCGTGCTGGACTAAATCGAATCACCTTTGCTAGCTGGAGCCGTACTATTCGACTTTTGGGACCATTATTGCACGTGACGAGTTGCGTAAAATTTCAATTTTGAACGTATTGAATTTATTATTTTCCTAACCGTCATAGATAGAAAAAAGCTTTAAAGCGTACAAATAAAGCATTGACTAATCAAAGTTCAGTACCGTAAGAAAACGCAGAAAATCAAATTCCGATCTGATGGCAATTTATCTGTTATTTATACGTGTTAAAAAATTATATTAAATTAATGGGGGTATAAAAACCTAATGCTAAACAAGTTATTATTAAATTTTTAAAATAGCAAAAATACTACATGAAATTATTTATAGTTAGCAAACAAAATCACCAGAACTATGCTTCAGAAAAATCTCGAAATTCGAGAAAATTTCCAAACAATTACAGTATACAGTATCTACTCCCCTTACCCCAATTTAATTGCCTAGTTAACGGCTAAAACCTTTTGCGTGCTGGCACAGTACTTTGGCGTAGGTATGAACAATATGCTTTAATACAGGGGTGCATTTTACTGTACTTTGTGAAAGGGCTGGGGTGTGTCGACTTACCTTCTTCGATTTCTGGACCTTCAAATGAAAAAAATGGAATTCTAGGGGTGAAAAACCGGGATGAGGAAATCAATTTCCCTCGAAACTAGCTCGAATGTTGTGGCGCTAGCCAATAGAAGGAAGGAGAAGAAGAAGAGGGTGGGGGACAGAACACGCTAGCCCGCCCCATTCCAATAATAAATATTCAGAGGGATGGGATAAATGAGAGAGAGATAGAGAGGAAGAGAGAGAGAGAGAGAGAGAGAGAGAGAGAGAGAAAGTGAGAGCGAAGATGGGTCGTAAAGACTCGGAAAAAAGTTGTGGGTCCTATGGAGGAGCGGGCCAATTGGAATTGGAAGGTGGGCACTAGGTAACTTGGGCCGTAGTTTGGTGGTCAGTAATGGAACTTTTTTATATTAAGAGAGCGAACGGGGCATGAAAATCCTTTTTTGCCAATATTTCTGAATTTTGCTCCGGCACCTGCGACAACCACAATTGGCCGCGTGCAACAAATTACGTAATGGACTGCCGAGCGTACGCGTTGCGTATCACGGATCCGGTAGGACCATATCAAGGAAAATCTACAGTCAAAAATTTTTGAGCAATTTTAACGGACCGTGAAAGGCAACGTGCCTCGACGGTACGTGCGTACGTACGTAACGGACCCCGACGCAACGCGCTCCCCTTAAATCCACGGTAAGGGAACCATAATCGATTACGCAACACAAAATAAAAAAACGCGCGTCGCGTGTCATGTGTCTGGCCGGATCAAAGCCAAAAAAATCTATAGATATGTCTTCCCGTACACTGAAGTAATTTTTTACTGTTACGGCATAAAATTGGAGATAATAATAAGGGGTAAGATA
>CATQJA010001355.1:0-45907 GCA_958295435.1 Mesorhabditis spiculigera
GGGGATATTACAATTTGTTTCGCCTAGCGATGAATCGTCATTCGGAAATGGGGGCGTAGAAATTATGGCGGGTGTCGCTTTGTTTTCTCTTGCTAGTACGGGGAAGGCTAATCGGTACTGGTCTGTTAGGGGGCAAACGTAATTAAGTACGCCTCATCCACTCTGAATATTAAAATACCCAACTTATACACAGCTTTTTACAGTGTTTGTAACTCTAGAAAATTCATAAAAAACTATTAAAAGGCCGTTTGCGGGTGGACCGAAATAGGCTTGGCACCGTTTTTTCGACCCTGTTTTTTTTGACG
This sequence comes from Mesorhabditis spiculigera, assembly GCA_958295435.1. Taxonomy (NCBI): domain Eukaryota; kingdom Metazoa; phylum Nematoda; class Chromadorea; order Rhabditida; family Rhabditidae; genus Mesorhabditis; species Mesorhabditis spiculigera. The sequence goes on from CATQJA010001355.1 coordinate 306, forward strand.
GCATCGGAAAGAGGATAGTCGAATTAGTAGGGCTGCATAGTTTTGAAAGTTTAAAAAGTTAATTTTTAGTGTTTAAATGGGCCTCAAAGTAGCCGACCCCGAAAAACTATCTCGAAAGCTACTGCACCGAATTTGCTGAAACCTTGTGACAATACCTAATTTGGCATAGGGATCATTTCTCTAATACATCGCAAAGCACGAAAATGACGGGAACATGGTTAAATCGAATAGTAAAAACAGTTTTTTAAGACTTTCGAATTTTTAGTATTCCGAGCGCAACCTGAAACTAGCATAGAAAGATGCGCGAGACTTTTCTGCATCGATTGGTATATCATTTAGCTTGCGCGAGGAATACTAACATTGAGAAAAATCGCGATTTGTTGGCGGAAAAAATGTCCCATAAAAATACAAAGTTGTTAATTTTGTTAATCTGAGGTATCAAAACGCATTTAGAAGCCCAGCTGAAGCGATTGCAAAAAAGAGCAAAACGAAATTCGGCTTCTGAGAGGGGGCTGGGATTGAACTTGCGGCGGCTCTGGATTGGCACGCCGACGCTCTACTCGTTGCGCCACAGGGCTCCCAGGCGGAGGGTCGGTAGGTTGCGCTCGGAATACTAAAAATTCGAAAGTCTTAAAAAACTGTTTTTACTATTCGATTTAACCATGTTCCCGTCATTTTCGTGCTTTGCGATGTTTTAGAGAAATGATCCCTATGCCAAATTAGGTATTGTCACAAGGTTTCAGCAAATTCGGTGCAGTAGCTTTCGAGATAGTTTTTCGGGGTCGGCTACTTTGAGGGCCCATTTAAACACTAAAATTAACTTTTTTAAACTTTCAAAACTATGCAGCCCTACTAATTCGACTATCCTCTTTCCGATGCCGTCAAAAAAAACAGGGTCGAAAAAAACTGTGCCAAGGCATATTGGGGGCTGTTCGAGTGACTGGCGGACGGCCTTTTAAATGTTTCTAACACCTCTAATTTTGTAAATAAAATGTATTAAATAAGTTAAAAAATGTCCATTTTTCAAGTAATATTTAAACATTATAAAAACACTCTAACACGCTATAAATCGTATTCACCACCCCCCCCGCTAACGAACCAGAACCCGAATCTTCGCGTGAGATACGAGAAAATCCGAAAATGTGGCTGGATTACTTGGTAGGAGTAATGAAAATAATTTCCTTACATGAACAGAAAATCGGGAACAAAGACAATAATAAAAAGTGGAAAAAGCGGAATTGGATTTGGTCGGGACGGAGGGTGTGACGAATTGGCGGGGGACAGTGACACATCCCCCACCACATGGCGTCACTGTTTGGGGAGAGTCGGGGCAAATAAATTAAACTCGAACGCTCTAGCGAGGAGCTTTTTATAGTTGACACTCAAGAGCGAGAAGAGTAGGAGGAAGAGGGCTGTTTAGAACCTAGCCTGAAAATAGCCTCGAAACCAGAGACAGAGATAAAGCTTCTCGGTAACGTGTCGCAACCAAATCATAAGAAAAGCAAAAAAAGCATCCGTTGCATAAAAATAGAATGTTTATAGGAATGCAGCGTAGCCAAGACATGAACTACGAGACGCGCCTATGGACACCGCTTTTTCAGGCGTACTTTTAGGTAATTTTAATAGAAATTACATCCCAAAAATCAAATAACCGGCCTGAAAAGCGCAAATTCCAGAGTAAGGCAGATAAAGAACGCCATGCTCCTTTATACATGCTTCCTTCCTGTCGGAATTTTTATGTAGTTTTTGACTGATCGCCCCTTTAAATTGCGTAAAAAAATTTTAAAAACTTGACTAAAAACTAGCTAAGAAACAAAACTAAAAAACTGTGTCAACTTGGGGACGAGTCACTTTGATGATGTTTTGATGTTTTTCCGATGCCATTTTTTGACCTGTTATCATCCCTTTAAAAAGTGTACAAAAATTAAGGGATAGAGAAGATTTTAACGTTCTAAAAATTAATTTAAAAGTTTAAGAACAAAACACGTGGTGTCCATGTTTGCAACAAGTAACGGCCGGTGTTGAATTGAATTCGGGTGTGTGCATGGGAGCAGTGTCCGAATTGGTGGGGGAGCTATGTGTTGTCGCCCGTTTCAGCCGGAGTGTCAGCCCGGAAAAGAGTGCCACTTGGGCGTCTGCGCTCTCCGCTCTTTCCGCGCTCCCTCGCGCATGCGTCCCGGAATCCACGACACGGCCTCGCTGGCTGGCCCGATCGCGCGCGCCTCAACCAGCCAGCCGCCTGTCTGCCTGCTCTCTGTAAACAGCGTTTATTGCCCGCCGTCTCAAGAATTTGTCTATTTCTCTAGCGTCTAGAAATTTCTGACTCTATCTGGAACAGTATTTTTTGAGTTGCGTGTCTATTTTGCGTCTATTTTTCGTCTATTTGTCTAGATTCTGTGTCGTTTCCGTAGATATTTCGCTGCCGAAACTCTCTATATCGCTACATATAGGATGTCTATAATTTCGCCCTGTTTAGACATTTTATAGAAGTCTTTTGCGAATTTCTGTGTCTATTTTTTCTCTAGTTTTTCTCTCTACGATTTTCCGTTCAACGTATCGCTCTTCTTTCCATTTCTTTCTTCTATTTCTGTCTTTTCGACCTCTAACCCTTTTTTAAACGATCCTTCTTGTTGTCTCTGTTTTTCGCTGGTGCACACACTTCTTTATAATCCGGCGCCCCATCCCCCTCGTTTGACATGGCCTTAGCGAAAACTTTTGGGGAATTTAGGCGAATCGGAGAAAAATCGGAAAGTGTGGGCAATTTTACTTCCGCTTTAAAGGGATGCCGACGGCAAAGTCGATCGGTTACGCGCTGGAAAGAAAATGTCTCTGCGCCTCTCCCCCGGGCGTCTCTGCCCTGTTGGCTACTTGCCAATTTGTTGATGAGGGGGGATCGACACATGCCGTCGGCCGCCCTTTAAATAGTCCATTTTGAGTTGATTTTGGTGTCGTAGAACCTTAATAGACCGAACCGTGGCAAGATTAAGGGGTTTGATCATTTTTTACTTAAAATAGCTTCACAAAAAGTAAGTTTTTATCGCACTAAAAACCATGTAAAGTTGGTTTCGCCATATTTCTGGGATTTAAAGCTACAAAGAATCTAAAAAAACCGCATACACGATTAGTTCTAAAGCTGAAAGTTATTTTAGCTTTAGTAAGATTTTATGAAAAGCATATCAAATCTATCTATATTAATTTCTGGATATTACGACCCAGTCTATTGACTCTATTGTTTAAAGGATTAACGATTGAACGGGCCACAAAAAAGCGAGCTGCCCGAGATTTGCTCAGCTGGGTGGAAAAAAACGCCCACGTTGTCAAGGGAACATGCCGAGCTGATCGCCACCGGAAACAGCCGCGTTTTTTGCCCGACTTGTGGGTCGTTGTCTTTGCTTGAGAGGTTTCGTTGTCCTGGAATGCTTTTACCTGCCAGCTGGTCTTATCTTTATAAGCTCTAAAAATTTTGGAACCATTCCAGGCCTGTTTGTTTGGATTGTAGAGCGGAATGTAGTGGCCTATTTTTTCTGTAACGGTGTTCGGAGGCGCATTACGTTCGCATACGTGCGTGCTAAACTCGGCAAGTGTCCGGTATTTTTATTAGCCATATAAAATTTTGCAAAGGTCCCCCATTGCTTGAAATGTATAGCCGATACAGCATCGCTAAGAGGTGTATTACGTAGTCTAGCGCAAAATACTACTTGCAAAAATCTGGACGTTTAGCCCGAATTTTCCTTACAGTATGGGAATCGCTGTACCTTTCCGGAGTTGTGACTAAAAGGCTACGTAGCTTTACTCCCCTCTCATTTGTCACGTTTTGAAGTTCGTATTTTCTGACATATTGTCACGAGTACCGTATTTCAGGCACTCGGCTTGAATTTATCAAAGCAAATTAAGGTGTATTTAATTCCTAATATAAAAAATCGTTTCTTACTGTACTTTTCAAAGTTTTAATCTAATTTTAAAAAAATTGGGCATAGGTTTGGTGAGAAAGCACGAGTACCGTATTTCAGGCACTCGGCTTGAATTTATCAAAGCAAATTAAGGATTATTTAATTCCTAATATAAAAAATCGTTTCTTACTGTACTTTTCAAAGTTTTAATCTAATTTTAAAAAATTGGGCATAGGTTTGGTGAGAAAGCACGAGTACCGTATTTCAGGCACTCGGCTTGAATTTATCAAAGCAAATTAAGGATTATTTAATTCCTAATATAAAAAATCGTTTCTTACTGTACTTTTCAAAGTTTTAATCTAATTTTAAAAAATTGGGCATAGGTTTGGTGAGAAAGCACGAGTACCGTATTTCAGGCACTCGGCTTGAATTTATCAAAGCAAATTAAGGATTATTTAATTCCTAATATAAAAAATCGTTTCTTACTGTACTTTTCAAAGTTTTAATCTAATTTTAAAAAATTGGGCATAGGTTTGGTGAGAAAGCACGAGTACCGTATTTCAGGCACTCGGCTTGAATTTATCAAAGCAAATTAAGGATTATTTAATTCCTAATATAAAAAATCGTTTCTTACTGTACTTTTCAAAGTTTTAATCTAATTTTAAAAAATTGGGCATAGGTTTGGTGAGAAAGCACGAGTACCGTATTTCAGGCACTCGGCTTGAATTTATCAAAGCAAATTAAGGATTATTTAATTCCTAATATAAAAAATCGTTTCTTACTGTACTTTTCAAAGTTTTAATCTAATTTTAAAAAATTGGGCATAGGTTTGGTGAGAAAGCACGAGTACCGTATTTCAGGCACTCGGCTTGAATTTATCAAAGCAAATTAAGGATTATTTAATTCCTAATATAAAAAATAGTTTCTTACTGTACTTTCCAAAGTTTTAATCTAATTTTAAAAAATTGGGCATAGGTTTGGTGAGAAAGCACGAGTACCGTATTTCAGGCACTCGGCTTGAATTTATCAAAGCAAATTAAGGATTATTTAATTCCTAATATAAAAAATCGTTTCTTACTGTACTTTTCAAAGTTTTAATCTAATTTTAAAAAATTGGGCATAGGTTTGGTGAGAAAGCACGAGTACCGTATTTCAGGCACTCGGCTTGAATTTATCAAAGCAAATTAAGGATTATTTAATCCTACCTTATATAATTTGGTCGCGTATCTTTGTCTGTGTGTGTGTGTGCGGAGGTCAGTTTCGAGGCCCGATTGAGGGCTTCCCCGTGTCCAAAATGCCCTAATTCTCCGTCACCCGGGGGAATCGACCCTCCTCTTTCCGATGGCGTTTTCAGAATCCCGATAAAATACAAGTTTACAAAGTTAAAGTCGGTTTTATTGATTTTTGGGGGTCCGGGAAGGCTAATTTGCATAATGTGAGAAAATACAAATTTCCTCATTCTTGCCAGTTGCACTCGCGAGTTTGGTCGTCTCTTTGGATCTGCACCTCACTGCCTTTCCTTCCCGGGCCCCGGGCAATGCCAAAAGGGGTTCTTGGCGCGTGCTGCCAAGCATTGCATGGTGTAGTGGTTCGCGCTTTGCCATACTAATCCAACCAGCGGAGGTTCGATCCTCGGATATCGTAGTTGTTTTGCTTTTTGCTCGGAAAGTGCGTTTTGGGAGTGACTTCCGTGTAGGGACGTTATTATGAAGTTAGTCACCCAAACCTGCGCCGCAGACTTTAGAACGAAGCTAGCCGTACAAGCTAGCGCCGCAGGCTTTAGAACGAAGCTAGCCGCTCAAGCTAGCGCCGCAGGCTTTAGAACGAAGCTAGCCGCTCAAGCTAGCGCCGCAGGCTTTAGAACGAAGGCAGCCGCTTGCTTAGCGCCGCAGGCTTTAGAACGAAGCAAGCCGCTCAAGCTAGCGCCGCAGGCTTTAGAACGAAGCTAGCCGCTCAAGCTAGCGCCGCAGGCTGTTGAACGAAGCTAGCCGCTCAGGCTTAGCGCCGCAGGCTTAGAACGAAGCTAGCCGCTCAAGCTCAGCGCCGCAGGCTTTAGAACGAAGCTAGCCGCTCAAGCCAGCGCCGCAGGCTTTAGAACGAAGCTAGCCGCTCAAGCTTAGCGCCGCAGGCAACAGAACGAAGCTAGCCGCTCGTTAGCGCCGCAGGCTTTAGAACGAAGCCAGCCGCTCAAGCTTAGCGCCGCAGGCCAAAGAGGGAGGTAGCCGTTCAAGCTTGCGCCGCAGGCTTTGTCTCGAAGCAAACCGCTCAAGCTGGCGCCGCAGGCCAAAAGGGGAGGCTAATCATTCAAGCTTGGGCGCAGGATGAGGTAACGGCCTGCCGATCAAACATGCACCGCAGGCCTAATAACGAGACTAGCAGTTCAAGCTTGCGCCGCATACCAATACAAAGAGGTTTGCATGAGAGATGCGTTTTTCTTTCTTCAGGGGAACTTTATGTGGAAGGGCGCGCGATTCAGAGGGCCTAGACGGGGTCCAGCGGGGAGAGTCGCCGAAGCGGCTCCTCCCCCGCTGGTTCATATTATAAAAAAAATCGTTTCTTACTGTACTTTTGAAAGTTTTAATCTAATTTTAAAAAATTGGGCATAGGTTTGGTAAGAAAGCACGAGTACCGTATTTCAGGTACTCGGCTTGAATTTATCATAGCAAATTAAGGATTATTTAATTCATATTATAAAAAAAATCGTTTCTTACTGTACTTTTGAAAGTTTTAATCTAATTTTAAAAAATTGGGCATAGGTTTGGTAAGAAAGCACGAGTACCGTATTTCAGGTGCTCGGCTTGAATTTATCATAGCAAATTAAGGATTATTTAATTCAATATTATAAAAAATCGTTTCTTACTGTACTTTTGAAAGTTTTAATCTAATTTTTAAAAAATTGGGCTTAGTTTTGGTAAGAAAGTACGAGTACCATATTTCAGGTACTCGGCTTGAATTATCAAAGCAAATTAAGGACTATTTAATTCCTAATATAAAAAATCGTCTCTTACTGTACTTTTCAAAGTTTTAATCTAATTTTAAAAAATTGGGCATAGGTTTGGTGAGAAAGCACGAGTACCGTATTTCAGGTACTCGGCTTGAATTTATCAAAGCAAATTAAGGATTATTTAATTCCTAATATAAAAAATCGTTTCTTACTGTACTTTCAAAGTTTTAATCTAATTTTAAAAATTGGGCATAGGTTTGGTAAGAAAGCACGAGTACCGTATTTCAGGTGCTCGGCTTGAATTTATCAAAGCAAATTAAGGATTATTTAATTCTTAATATAAAAAATCGTTTCTTACTGTACTTTTGAAAGTTTTAATCTAATTTTAAAAAATTGGTCATAGGTTTGGTAAGAAAGCACGAGTACCGTATTTCAGGTACTCGGCTTGAATTTTTCAAGGCAAAAGGTATTATTTTAATTAAACTTCAACCAATTAGTTTCACGATAATAAACTAAAATATGAAATAATTATTTAAATCTTAAAAAGGAATTGCTGTGATCTGAAGGTTTAAAGGAGCTAGAAAGAAGGTTTTTAATATGTTTAGCAAAGTAGGAACCCAAGCTTTCATCTAATCTTTTTGGAGAGTAGTTTAGGATGTCTCGGAATGAGCTGCCAAAAAGAATTCATAGACCGAATGAGAGTTCCAGACATGGACAAGCAGATAACAGTCCCATGGAAGGAGTGCAAATACCTTTACAGTTAATCACATTTCGAGCAGAGGCTATTAGTCCCTCCCACCTGCAAACCCCGCTCATCCACAATTCCATTACCTCCAAACATCAGGGCAGGGGGCCACAGTCGAGGAAATGCTAGGGGATCGGTCCTAGGTGATGACAGTAGGCGCGGTAGGTAGACACAGGTCAGCACCCGCATCCCAGACCCTGAAACCACCGTGCACAACTGAGGCAGATGCTCAGGGCGGAGCCGGCGGGCGGTGGCCACCTCGATGGGGGATTTGCAGCAGAGGTACGTCGGGATGGTGCCTACCGTAACCTACCACCCCCATCATCACCTGGCCAACGCCAAGTAACGTCTAGCCCACAGACACCTCCCACTGGCGTGGGGTCTAGTGAAATTACAGACGGGCTTGGCATGAAGGAGGATGCGGATAAATAGTGCCTACCCCAAAATGTGATCAATAGAAAAACATTTACAAACCCATCGATGGTACCGAAAGTGTTGCCTGGACCAGGAGAATCTTATTAGGCCTACAAATCTCCCTCAAAATCTCAGCCGAGCGCTTAGTATTTCTCGAAATTCCAGCCACTCGAAAGAGGCCGGCAAAGCTTTGGGTTCCAAAATTTATGCGTAAATAGGGTATCATCGTTTTCGGTTTCATGCCATTGACGCAAGGATTGACCAAGAGCAGAGGGCTCTTCTTTTTTGAAAATCCGAAACGACTTCCGAGCTCCCTTTAAACCCCGTATTTACACAAATCGTGCTTTCTTAACAAACCTATGCCATAAGCTATCGACTGGTTCGACTAACACCTAAGCCAAGTTTTTAAATAGTTTTGACTTTTAAAACCGTCGTATAAACCTAATTCTAAAAAAAATCAAAAATATAAATGGCAAAAATAAAAGTATAAAGAAAATAGATGCTAAGCTACATCTACGCCCAATTTTTGATGTTTGATTTTTAAACAGTCCTATACATGCCTAAAAACAACAAACCCTAACAATACCCAAAATATCCTACTATATCCTACTATATATAAAAAAATAGTGTTTGTGTGTGTGTGTGTGTGCATTTGCATGCAACTTCCGTCCGTATGTTCCAGTCGTATCTCAATAGCGGAGGAAGTTAAGGGTACGTATGATACGTCATTAGGTGCGTGATGGTCATGACACGACTGCACACATCCGATATTTTAAAAAATCAGCTGTTTTCGATATTAAAATTAAGTTTTTGTGAAAATCTTGCTCGGCCTCTTTGTTGAAATCAATTAGCATGCACCGGAAGTGGGGGAAGCCTATATAAAGGAGCAGGGAAAGCATTTTTCACTTTTTTTTCCGCGCGTGTCGGCCGAATTATGCAAAGCGTAAACTTTCACCGGTCCAAATAATAGGGCCAGGGGACAGTCGCGAAGCGGCTTTTCATCCCTGGTCACTATTAAAAATCCAAACATAAAGAAAATAGGTTACTAATATGGCATCTAGTACTAAACTTCAAAACCTAAGCCCAAATGGATTCTATTTCATTTTGATGAGTTCATTTTAAAAACGATCCCTACCTATGCCCAACTCCCAACCAAAATGAAAAGTATAAACAACAAAAGAAAACGCAAAAGAAAAAAAAAATGAATATAACATCTAATACTATGCCAGGCCTACGCCTAATTAGGCTCTATTTATTTTTAAAAACTATCCCTAGATGTGCCCAACTCTAACAAAAATCACAAATATGAATAGCAAAAAAATCAAAACAAAGAAAATTAGATGACACCAGTGCCCAAAATCGCTTGCGGGCCTTAGGCGCTAGAATTGGGCTCTTGCATGAAAAATTTGACTTTCCGATAGCTTGGGTCCTTCGGACCCCTTCCCCACCAACCATACAACGCGTGGGCAAATTGCAAAATGAGGAGATTTGTATTTTTTTCATTATGCAAATTAACTCTTAAAATGAATAAAACCGGCTTTAACTGTCTAAACTTGTATTTTATCGAAATTCACAAAACGCCATCGGAAAGAGGAGGGTCGATTCCCCCTAGTGAAGAAGAATTACCACATTTTATCCAAGCGAAGGCCCTTAAATCGGGCCTCCAAAGTGACATCCATACACACAGAGATACACTCCAAAATTATATAAGGTAGGATATGACTAATATCAAAATCCAGAACCAAATTAATATGACAGATAATACTCAGCTAAACCTACGCCTAATTAGTTCTATTTTCTTTTGATGAGTTGATCTTTGCAGAACTATCCCTATATATGCCCAACTCTAAATCCAAAAATCCATAAACATAAATAGCAACAAAAAAGAAAAATAGTGACTAAGAACCATAAATACTAAGCTAGGACCTACGTCTAATTAGGGGCTCTATGTTATTTTTAAAAACTTAATCCCTTTAATATATTTAACCCTAACAAAAATCAAAAATATATATAAACAGTAAAAAAACGAAATTTAAAACAATGGGACTAATAGACTAACTACGATGAATTAGACACTCTTTTTTTTTGAGGTTTACGTTCGGCTTCGCATGCGGATAGACGCGCAGCCCACTAAGTCCCGCTAGGGTTTAAACTAAGGATTACTAGCCTAACCCTCAAGCTGCAGCCCCAACCCCAAAGTTAAAAAAAAGAACAAGGACCGTAGATTCGATTCCTCCTTGTGCGCGTATGACGTGCAGATCGTCTGTCGGTCTCTTCATTGTTGACGTCGAATCTAAGTCACATTTTCAGAAAACAGTAATAGCACTTACCTCATTGCATGTAGAATACATTGAAATCGCGCGGTAGGGCAGCGGCGTTGGCAGTTCGAGGGCTTGAACTACCTGAAATTCAAGAAATATAAAAGATTGTAGAAAATCGTGAAAACAATGAAAACAAGGAATCATTGGAAAAGGAATGCACCTAAGCCTAAGCACAGAACCAGTCAGCAATGCAGAAGCAAAAGCAGAGGAGGGGGATTGGGAGGGGCAGGTTATAGGCGCACGGGGAGGGACATATGCTGGCTTGTGGGCGGGGCATCTGCTAGTCGGGGCTCTCTACGATCTGTCTGCCCTCCCATCTTCGGTTTCCAAAAGTTCTTTGCTAGAATGCCGCAAAACCCGATATATCTGCCGGAAATTGGGCTTTTTCTGTAAAGCTACTATAGGCTTCACCTCAAATCCCCGACCCAACCATGTCAACCAAAACAATCGTTCTATAGATTGGATGCCGTGCATCAAATCCCGAGATATTCAGGGGCACCACCCAAAAGTTTTGGCGACCCCCCCCCCCCCTTCCCCCACTTTGTGAATTCTATCATTCTCTCGAAAATCATTCATCTCAAGCCGAAAATCAACATCTCGAAAAATTCATCTCGAAAGTTCCTTTTCTCGAGAGTTAATTATCTTCGAAGTTAAATATCTCCGTTGTTCATTATCTCGAAAGTTCATTATCTTCCGAAAGTTAATTATCTTGTAATATTATCTTTCTACTCGGATACGGGATAATTCTTTCCCGAATGTGAGCTTTCGAGATGTCTTTTCCAGATGTTGATTTTCGAGATGTTGGTACGTTATTTGTTGTTTGATGGTTGGGAAAAGTTTTCCCTACAATTTTCATTCTTTTCAATATTGTTTAAACCTTTCAAAACATATTTCTTCCTTTTCAGGCCCATTTTATGTGGGAAGAAGTGTGGCTTGGCCGTCGGGATTGTCCTCGCCGCCACCGCAGCCAAGTCCTCGACTTCCCGAAATTGCTCGAAGCGTGCCGGGAAATCGTTCTAATCAATGGGACGATTATTGCCAAGAGTAAGTTTGTTTTCTTTATGTTTTATAGACCTTTTTCAGGCGGCCACTGTAGGAGCAGGTCCAGGATTCTGACAGCAGCCCTTTCTGCTCAGAAACTACGGCGGCGGCTGACTCGAGGTATCGCTGCGAGTATTGTAACGCTGATGGTGGATGAGGTAATAAAATCAACGATTATTTTACGGTATTTTTTAGGTAAAATGCGCACGCTCGATCTCTGCCGTCCAAGTGCTGTAAGGCGAATGCTGAAATGACTTCGGACGACTTGATAAAACATCACTGGGTTGGTTTTTCGTGAAAATTATCAAGATTTTCATAGATTTACAAAAAATTGTTGAGTTTTAGGTCCACGGCAACCTGCTTGGCGACGCTTTTTGCAGCGTTTGCGGAGATGAATGTGGTCAGGATATCGGGCTCAGCGATTATCGGTTCGTGCGATTCACTTAAAGGCAGCTTTTTTCAATGTAATATAGCTTATTCGATAGAGCTTATTCTAAATACCATCAGCTTTGAAAAACGGATCTACGCTACTAAAAGAGTAGGAAAAACCTTTTGTTAGATGAAATTTGATTAAGCGCGGAGAAAAACGGGCAAAATTGGCTTTTTCAGATGAAATTTTCGCGGCGATCTTTATAATCCAGCGGTTTTTGAAAAAGTGATTGGTTCAGAATTAGAAGCTTTATCAAAAACTCTTTCTCCTCGAAAAACGACCCCTTTTACGGCACGTAATTCTGCAAATAGCTCCGCCTAATTTTGTATCTTGTAACAGCTAAACGCTCCTCCCTCGAAATCCCCCAGCACCGCGGTTATTTTGGTGCCTTACTGATTTTTGAGGGCAGCCCGCGCGTGAGCTTGCATTTTGAGCGCCGTCGATGCAGGAGCAACGGGCCACAACCCAGGGCCTGCTTGAACCCCCGTTTTTCGCGCGCTCGCCGTGTTAATTGGCGATAGCCATGATCTTTTGCTCCATTGGCTCGCCGTTTCGTTTGTTGGGGCAGTGTGGTACATTCCTCCGCTTTTTGAGTATTTGTTCGGGTTTAAAAGTTGTAAAACCTTTGGTTCCAGGTGCTCCTGGTGCGCGAAAACGCGCATTCATCTTACCGGGCCGAGCTTGAGGAGTGTGCGATTTTGGGAGCTGAAGCAGTCGGTCGTCCGCCCAACAAGGTCACGCTTCGGAAGGCCAGGGGCCGGGGGTGAGAAACAGGTAAAATAACGTTTTCCGATAATTTTTTTGGTAAATTTAGCTTTGTATTTGGAAGTGGAAATTCTGATTAGAAATTATCGTCACATTTGAAAATCTGGAATCAACTATAATAAAAAGGTAGGGGTGTCTGTCCGTCCGTCTGAAGCCGGAATTCAACTCGAAGGGAAAGGGCTAGAGCTTAGGTCTCTTCGGATTCGGATAGAGCGTGGTCAGAAACCCCCAAACTGATAAAAAATTACGAAAAAGTTTTTGTTTAAATTGTTAAAATTAACTTTGAAAGTGGGCCTTAATAAAACGAGTGGGGCCCCTCTCCCCGGGAGGCCACGCCCCTTCTCTTCGCCCTCTTCCCCAGGCCTTCGCGCGCCCAGATGCCTTTTTTGGGTTACTTTAATACTTTTAATGCTTTTTAATTATGTTAATTAAATTATTTAAATTATTTAAAGTATCTAAAGCCATCAGGAAGGTATTGAGGTAGTTATTGAAGGGATTTCATCCATGGGGGTATCTGAACCCATCGAGGAAGGTATTTAGGTAGTTTTTGAAGAGGGATTTCAGCCATGGGGGGTATCTGAAGCCATCAGGAAGGTATTTAGGTAGTTTTTGAAGGGGATTTCATCCATGGAGGTATCTGAAGCCATCGAGGAAGGTATTTAGGTAGTTTTGAAGGGGATTTCGGCCATGGGGGTATCTGAAGCCATCAGGAAGGTATTTAGGTAGTTTTTGAAGGGTTTCAGCCATGGGGGGTATCTGAAGCCATCAGGAAGGTATTTAGGTAGTTTTTGAAGGGGATTTCAGCCATGGGGGGTATCTGAAGCCATCGGGAAGGGATTTAGGTAGTTTTTGAAGGGGATTTCAGCCATGGGGGTATCTGAAGCCATCAGGGAGGTATCGAGTATTGGCACGAGGGATTACCAGCCATGAGATATCTTGAGTATCAGGGGTTCTTTTTCCCGACAAGAAATTTGCAAAAGTGTGACAGTATTAATAGACTATTTTGACTATTCCTAAATGCATAAGCTTTAAAATTCTGCAAAAGAAAAACCTAATTTAATTTTGATAAAGTTTCTATAAAAATGGCTATAATTAAAAGGTAGGGGTGTCTGTCCGTCCGTCTGAAGCCGAATTCAACTCGAAGGGGAAAGGAGCTAGGCTTAGGTCTTCGGATTCGGATAGGCGTGGTCAGAAACCCCAAACTGATAAAGAATTACGAAAAAGTTTTTTGTTTAAATTATTAAAATTAACTTTGAAAGTGGCGCCTTAATAAAACAGTGGGGGCCCCTCTCCCCGGGAGGCACGCCCCTTTCTCTTCGCCCCTCTTCCCCAGGCCCTTCCGCGCCCAGATGCCTTTTGAGTTACTTTAATACTTTTAATGCTTTTTTAATTATGTTAATTAGTTATTTAAATTATTTAAAGTATCTAAAGCCATCAGGGAAGGTATTGAGGTAGTTTTTGAAGGGGGATTTCAGCCATGGGGGGTATCTGAAGCCATCAGGAAGGTATTTAGGTAGTTTTTGAAGGGATTTCAGCCATGGGGGTATCTGAAGCCATCAGGAAGGTATTTAGGTAGTTTTTGAAGGGGATTTCAGCCATGGGGGGTATCTGAAGCCATCAGGAAGGTATTTAGGTAGTTTTTGAAGGGGATTTCAGCCATGGGGGGTATCTGAAGCCATCAGGAAGGTATTTAGGTAGTTTTTGAAGGGGATTTCAGCCATGGGGGGTATCTGCAAAGCCATCGGGAAGGTATTTAGGTAGTTTTGAAGGGGATTTCAGCCATGGGGGGTATCTGAAGCCATCGGGAAGGGATTTGAGTAGTTTTTTGAAGGGGATTTCAGCCATGGGGGGTATCTGAAGCCATCAGGGAGAGGTATCTAAGTGAGTTTTGAAGGGATTTCAGCCATGGGGGTATCTGAAGCCATCAGGAAGGTATTTTGGTAGATTTTTAACAGATTTCGACCAGGAGGTATCTGAAGCCATCAGGAAGGTAGCTAGCTTCTGTTTTGTGTGGGGGTTGGCTAGAGGGGTTATCTGAAGCCATCAAGGGTAGTTGTGCCATGAAGGCATCAGCGTAAGGTAGGGATTAAATGTGGTGGTGTAAGGAATATGGAGGGTGGCCCGAAGTCCAGCCGATTGCAGTCACTGAAGCGGCTGTAATCGGCTGGTTTAGGTAGAAAATCGTCAAATTTTGTGAAAAATCGAGATTTTTCTATTTTAAGAAATTTGCAAAAGTGTGACGCTTATTAATAGACTATTTTGACTATTCCTAAATGCATAAGCTTTAAAAATTCTTACCAAAAAGAAAAACCTAATTTAATTTTGATAAAGTTTCTATAAAAATGGCAGATTTTCTGCAAAAATGTTGCTAGTTTTCCAACATTTTTCCCGCTTTCAAAAACAGCTAAATTTTAGCATAAACGCTATTATGGTGCGTTAAAGTGGATTTTTATTCATGTCTGGGCTCCTAGTGAAAACGCATTTTTTTCTTCCTCTCATTTTTTCAAAAGCATCCGTTTTTTGTTAACTTTAGACGTGGAACTCCCACGCATCATTCGTGCGACGAAAAGTGCCGACCTCGAAACCCCTTATCATTTTTATCAATCCCCCGGGGCCACGTGATCCAAAAAATGACAAAACACTAAAGTCGTTGATCAGATCACGGGTGCGTCAGGCCATTAGCAATTCCCTGCGGGGCGGTTCGAACCGTCTTCCCCGCCCACGAATATAAAGCTGGCGGCGGTGTCAGTGCGATATTCCTCTCCCACGCGACTGTTTTCCACCCTAATGGATTCCTATTCCAAGATGGTCATCGACGGCATCATTCGCCCGGATGCGCCACCGGATTGGCGCCCCATTTTCATCCTCGTCAACCCGAAAAGCGGCAGCGGCGCCGGGATCAAGGTGGCGTCGGCGTTCCGGTTGTTTCTGCACCCAATACAGGGTGGGTTTTATAACGGAATTTTTTTTTTGCTATATAAATTAACTATTTTATTCTATCTTTAGGTTATCGACGTCACCAAGTCACACATGAAAGCCGTGCTCCGGTGGCTTGACGAACGGCCAGACATCGAGGCCCGGATTTTGATCGCTGGGGGTGATGGGACGATCAGTTTTGTGTTGAGTAAGTTGTCATGAATATTTTGACTTTTGTGTTCATTATTTTTATATATGCCTTTTTTGTTTCAGACGACATTGACGAGCTCGAAAATCGACCACCAGTCGCCGTGCTGCCCCTCGGCACCGGAAACGACTTGAGCAGAGTGCTGGGCTGGGGAAAGCAGTCGGATGGCTGTATTTGCCCGCAGCAGGTGAGGAATTTTATTTCTAGCAATTAAAACCCGTTCAAATTCTAAATTTTTACGCCAATTTTCTGAAACATTTGATTTTTCAGATCCTCCAAGACGTCCAAGAAGCAAAACCCTTTCCCCTGGACCGGTGGAGCGTCTCGATTGAACACCCAAGGAAGCTGGGAGTCAGGAGATCAAATAAGTGGGTTTTTCATCGAGCTAATATAATTTTAAATTAATTTTAGAAAATTAGGAGATGATTTATTAATGACTAAAATTTTAAGAAAGTAAAATTCTAAATAGCGAGGATTTTAGAATCTGTCGTTGCATTTTTTTAAAAATTTATTTCAAAGTTCAAATTAAGAAGAAACTTAGGATTTAAAGAAGGTAAAATAAGTTCAAAATGTCTTATGAAGCTATCTTTTTCAGAAGCATGATGATGACAAACTACATCTCGATCGGCGTTGACGCCTGTGTAACCTACGGAATGCAAAGTACAAGGGATCAACTGCCCAGGGCGATATCGTCAAGGTATCTGACCTCAAAAATACTTTTTCAATCGGAAATTCGTTTTCAGACTCCTCAACAAATTCCTCTTCTTCACGTTCGGTACAAAAGACGTTTTCGAGCGCGCTTGCTCGGGCTTGGAATCTAAAATCGAGCTGACCGTCGATGGGAATGTCGTGGAACTGCCCGAGATCGAGGGCCTCATCTTTTTGAATATACCGTGCTGGGGCGCTGGTGTAGAGGTTTGTAGCTTACTAGAAATTGTTATAAAACTTTATAAAATCTTTTTAAACGGCGCTATATATCGAATTTTTTAGCCCTGGAGCATGGAGCCCGACGAAGAGATGCCCCAATCCTGCTCCGACGGCCGATTCGAGATTTTTGCAGTTCGCTCGTCGTTCCACATTGCTCAATTGCAGGTAAAATTTCTTGAGACAAATTTAAGGTGTTTTCGCAATTTTCGAGAGTATTTTAATAGCGTGTTTGATAAAATTTGGCTATACGTAAAGCTAAAAATAATCTAGAAGCAGAAAAATACACAAGTTTTGGAATTTTTGTCGAATGTTGTTTTTGCGGAAAATTTATATTTTTGTGTTTATTAATAACTTGGAAAACGAAAAAGTTTAAATTTTCAACTTTAGGTAAAAATTGGCTATTTATGATCGAAAATCGATAATGTTGCTTGTTTTAGCAAAGATTTGGAACGCTTAGAAGTTTGGAAAAGAAATAACAAGGTTGAAGGGCTTAGCGATTTAGGTTAAAAATTTGGCTAAAACTACCCCCGATATTGCAGAAGATCCCAATTTAAACTATATTTTTCAGGTCGGCCTTTCCGCGCCACTTCGAATCTGCCAAGGGCGCGAGGTGAGCCTCCGCGTCTTCCGGGGCCCGCTTCCGATGCAGTGCGACGGCGAGGCGTGGCTCCAGCAACCCGCCACCGTCTCCATAAAACACAAGGGCACGTCGATGATGCTCCAGAAAAAGCCGGCCGCACAGTCCCCAAAAACTAACGGCTTCTTCTTATAACGTTCGTAGAATTGGTGCCTTCTATTTTTGCTATATTTCGTGCTGTTCCAGAAATCTCCTTTTTTTTCTAAAGATTTTCGATCCCAGATCGTACCTTAATTTTCTGATACTTATTCTGTTTTTAAGCCTTATCTGATCAAATATCGTTAAAAATTCTTGGTCTCATTTTCTAAAACCTAAAGCTTTACACAGCTCTTCCGCCCACTAAGGTACTTACGGGTAACAGTCGGTTGTTTTATCGAATTTCGCGTGTCTATCGGCTTTATAATTGTAATGAAGGATTATAATTTGGAGCCGGTATACACGCAAATTCTCTTGTTGTGATTCTCATCTTGTGATCCCAGGGTCCCCCGCGTAGTCTTTTAACTGAATTTTAACTCCGCGTGACGTTCGGATTTTTAGTCGTTCTATTAATCGTTTGAGGATAAACGTTTTGAACTTGAACTGTAAAAAATTGCGAGCTGGATCCCCTGTATTTCAAGAGAAACTGCAAACTACAATTCTGCCTGAGAAAGCCGACGACGACGAAAGCTAAACGTGGAAGAGCACAAAATCTATACCTTTTGATGGGGTCTGCTGTACGAAAAAAAATTGGAACGCGAAAATGCCGACCGCCCAAATCCGAAAAGAGCAAGATTCCGACAGGCTGAAATCGCTACTTCCGCTTACTAGTAGATTACGTTCTGTCGAGCTTCTGGATTGTCAGAATTTTGGTCTATCGGTATTTCGGCGTATCGACATTTCTGTCGGGATTCTGGCCGGAAATCGGAAAACTTCTGTTCGAGAGTAATACGGAAACTGAAGAAGAGGCAAGAGGAACACAGACAGGAAACAATTTTAGGTTTAAAGGGATAGTGCCAGGAAGTCGACCTTGTGAGTTGCTGGCGAAAAAACGTGGCATTTTAGCCGTCTTTGACTGACGACGATTCCGAAGTGCTGCTAAGCCCGAACCCCACCTCCTCTAATCATCAATCCTGATCTATAACGACTGAATGGTATCATGTCCCCTAGCGGCATTGACCCGTGCCGGAAATGATATCCGTATATGGTCGTCAGGGGATGACTGATTGGGGGCAGGATGGCGGCGGATTCCGAGTGATAGTCGTTGCTAGAGGATCATGTTTCTTACTTTCTGACTAACCTGCGAGAGTGTTGTTGATAAAAACGATTTTCCAAATATCTATTGTTCGTAAAATGTTGTATTCTTACAAATTGAAGGCCTTTTAGAGCTCATAGGAATGACAAACGGCTTAAAAATGACCAAACCTTTGAATATATGCGTTTTCAAATCCTTTAGACATATGTTTTATCTCTAACCGTTACAATTAGCTGTGTATTACGGCACTTTGTAATTTTTCAACGATTTTTACGGTAATTCAGAAGAAAACCGAAACAGAATTTTATTTAGATCCCTTAAAAGTATCTTAAAGATGAAGTAAGGTGATTACAACAATCTTTGTTGCCTCAAATGAAAATTACTAACAAATAAAATTTTCTATACCTTTATTCAAGGTATTTGTAACGCTAAAAACGAGGGCATGGCGAAACAAATTTTTCTGGATTGCTAAACTAATCTTAGTAGTAAGGAAAAAGTTTTGTACCCTCCAAAAAAATGTTATTAAAAAAACAGCATTTTGGACGAACTTATTAAAATACCTTGCGTCTTTCTGATCCGAACCCATCCATCCCCTCACCGGATTTCCTCAATTAGGAATTAGCCACCCGGGTCGGTCAGTGGTTGTGCCGGGGGGATGAGAGAAGGGTAGTGGCCGCGTGTGGCCCAGTTGTGTCCAATAGAGGGCCCGCCGATGCGGTGGCCCTCCACCCGAAAATGGACTATTGCCCCCAGGGCACCCCCCACGCAGAAGCCGATCCTTCTTTCAGGGCGGTGTTGCGGCGGGCGAGTGTTGGCTCCTTGAATTCCTGATTTTGGGCCCCGATTGTGTATCATAACATTATTTTGTATTTTTACTTATCGATTTTTTAACGTTACCTAGGTCTCCTTTCTGAAAGTTGGTCTATTAACTTATTGGGACTCAAGGACTGCGGCTTGGGCCCACGGCACAAATCCTTTGCTTTCCGCTTCGTTCTCGCCTACGACCATACCACGTTGAAAGCGCGGCATCCCGTCCGATCTGCCAAGTTAAGCAACGTTGGGCTCGGTTAGTACTTGGATCGGAGACGGCTTGGGAATCCCGAGTGTCGTAGGCTTTTTTGGGTTTTTAGGGAACGATTGTGAGGAAATCTCCATTTTGCGCTTTTTTTGGATGTTTTTTTGGGTTCAGAAGTTTGTCTTTTACTCTAATTTAAACGGTACGACTCGAAAAGAATGTCGATATTTCTGACGTTTGCGGTTTTGATGAGGTTTTCCGGGCTGAATTAGGATATATCAGCGCCGATTTGACGAATTTTTTAATAGCTAAAAAACTAAAAAACTAGAGCAAAATCGAGGCAACCGTTTTTCAAGACATTTTTGGTTTCTGGATACGAACTAACAATTCCCCCTTCAAATTTCTCTCAAAAACCCGCTCTAAAACTGTCAGTATTGTCCCGTACTATCCTCCCCGGGGCCCAGCTGGTAAAGCCCGGAAAAGCACTCGAAATCGATGGAAGAAGGGAGGGGACAGGGTCAGTCTGTATGTCTGTACATGTGCGGGATGTGTTGCATCTTGTCCCATCCAACCACCTCCACTACCCCGCAACCATCCCCACCCAACAAGCCTCGTTCATCCCCGAAACGATCGGCCCGGGCGGCTGGATTGGGAAATTGGCTCCAATGGGCTGATACTCAACCTGATGTGATACTGTATTTCCCCCGGGCTGTGAGGGGCATTATTTTTTAGGCCGGGTTTAGTGGCGTGGCGTGGGAAATCCGATAATCCAGATGCCTCACAATTATGTTGAGTTTTCTCTAGTATGATTTTTCAGCTTTTGTATAGTTAAATTGACGCTTTTTCTTGACTACCTGAAGCGGCTTTCAAAATTTTATCATGGAGAAATTTATATGCTAATGATGGTAAAGTTCGTGGTGTTTTTAGGACGAATTTAGTGACTGGATGTGGTCTAGAGATCTCCACTATTTTCTCCATTTAAATAGTAATAATACTTTTTTACTCCTCTTCATAACGACTTTTCTACATATCTACATTTTTTAAAATCCGAGGAAGCTTTTTTATGCTAGTTAGTGTCAATAACTGTGCGTTTTTTTCTTCTTTCCCAGGCAGTGGGTTTACGTCAATAAAAATTCGAAAACCCAGAAGGCTTTTTGAAAAAATTTACATGTAATCAAGGATAAATTACGGATTTTGCCTGGGGTTTGAAGGTGTTAATCGATACTAGAGAACTGTTGCACTTTACAGGGTGTTTTGTTCACTACTAATCTCTACAAATCTTCGTGTGTTTTTGCTCCAGATCTGTTTGTTTTCTAAAATTTACACAGTATTCTGTATGACGCCTCTGCTCACGCAGAAATTGTTGTTCATTTTCATGGTTGGAAATTCGCAAACCCGAATTTTTACTATGATGAGAGACGCCTGCATCAAATATGACGAGATAATTGCCTATTCCTGAAGGTATTTTCGGATTATTTACCTACGTGCATATCGACCCTCAACACCCCCAAAAAACTATCGGCTTTTCCCACGGCTCCAAGGGGGCCAGACACACCGGACCCTCGGCCATTTTTTGTCGGGCTGGCTCGCCCTGGACCCCGACGCGATTCCACGCAAAAATGTATACGATTGCTGGAATCAATACCTCCGCTTTTCAGTTGTCTATGAGATGCCAACTTCCATGTTCCGTTATACGTTAGCGCTTTTCTAGAATTATTTAAGAGAAGCTTTTCTAGTGATCCGTTTTTCTAAGGATAAATTGTTAATGTCTTTTTTGTTTTTACGTTCTTAGTATTAACCTTTTGTTTTCCGTTAGAACGCAAGTGAAACTTTCTTATTAACTTTTTTTTTGCAGAAGAGAAGTATGGAGAAACGAGAAACGCGAAAACGAAATCGATCAGGTTCCGGCCAGGTGGGTGTTGTACTTTGAATTCCCGATTTTTTTACAGAGCAGTCTAGTTTCTAGTTTGTTATTTAGCATCGTAGCCAAAACTGTGACAAACAAAGCTATTTCCAAGCGTCTGACTCATATTCGGGACGTGGCAGCGAAACACAATACAGGGCTTCCGGGTGAACATTACACAACTAGCGACAGACGAAATTCACACTGGATTTGGGTTATAATACTAAGAAATGGACTTAAAAAGGACGTCTTATTAATGTTTGCTTAAAAAAAACGTCTTCAATCGCTTTCTATCTGCCTGTTCAAGATTGTCAAACGTCGGGTATTTGACAATTCCTCCATTGCAAAACGTAATGGCACTCGATTTCCGTCGAACAAGGCTAGCTTTCTAGCCCGTTACCTAGAATATTACAACCATTTTCAAAAACAGGTAATTTCCACTCCGAAATTTGAGACCGATTCTCCCAGGGCTCTGCCCCATCAAGATTGACTAACCGAGTGGCTCCCTGCCCCTACTAGCTGTCTCGCCGGATGTCTGCGCTCTGGCCCGCTCTCTTCCCTCTTTTCTCGGCCATCGTTCGATTTTCGGGGGTCTCCTCTTTGGTGGTGCTCTATCATCACTGTCTGGCCCCTAGTGTCTCGCTCAAGAAAGATGGAGCTTCGATGGGCTTTTTCAACAACGTCGTTCTGCCCCCCGTCTTGCATTGGCATCTCGAGAAATTGGCTTGAGGAGGGAGGATTTTGAGCGCATTAATGAGAGGTTTCGATCTTCTCTTAACTCTAACTCGCGATCCCAAACTAGCTTTATAGCATTTCTAAGCTCTCTCGGCCACTCTTCTCCCCTCTCCTCCCCCTCCCTCTCCCTCCCTCTCTCTCTCTCTCTCTCTCTCTCTCTCTCTCTCTCTCTCTCTCTCTCTCTCTCTCTCTCTTTCTCTGATATGCTTATCTCTTTCTCAGGTTTCCCGAGATCTTCTGAAAGTGGGTTCCGGTTTTAAAGGGACTAGAAAGCCAAGAAATAAGCTATCGATTTTTCAGAGGAAATCTGGCGTCTTTATGAGAATTAGTCTTCTATGGCTTCCAAATCCCTTTAAAAGGCAGCAAAAATAGGATTAGCAAACCCAAATTTGTCAGAAACGTTAATTTTCCGCAAAAGCCATCATTGCGTCTTTTCTCTCCTGCTTCCTCTCCTCACTCTCTCCTTTCCCCAATTCTCTCCAAAGGCATCCAGCTGTCCCTAGCCCAGCAAGCTTATCCAGCGTTTACTTTACACGAAAATGCTTCTCCTGGTCTTAGTTTCCCGTTCCCGACTTCTCAAATGTTCAACCCTCTCGCTCTCTCTCTCTCTCTCTCTCCCTCCCTCTCTCCAGCTGATCCATCGCAAATGCCCTAGTCGGTCTTTGTGCTCGCAAACCTCCTCCCAGCCGCTCCACCCACCCTAGTCGTGCACTCAGCTGATTCCTCTCTTCTCTCTCGCCACTTTCCCTGTCCCTCTCACCTCTAGCCTCTCTCTCAACCCCTCACTCTCTGGCCCTCCAAAAGCTAGTGCTCTCTCCCCGCTACCCTGGCCACATCCACACAACACATACTGCACACAGCCTAGGCGAGCGAGTGGGGAGGAGAGAGAGAAAGAGAGAGAGAGAAAGAGAGAGAGAGGAGAGAGAGAGAGAGACAACCCGGCCTCACGAGACCCCCATCCGTGCCCCTCGTCCTGGCTGCCCTGCCTGCTGCTGCCCCCTTCTTCTTCGCCTCGGCCATTTTTAAGCCGACTGCCCCTGCCCGGACCCCTCAATTTTCCCCCTACTTAATTTGATACCTATATTTGGTTGTATATTACAGTATACTACTGCCTAGAGGGAAGTGAACCCACCGCACTTCCCCGACCCAAGCGAAGGTGAGAGATGGTGGAAAAGTTGGAAAATCGCGAAAATTGGATTTTCAGAATTTTTTAGGGACTTTTTGGCGGTTTTGGATAACATTTAAAAACCGGAATAATTTGAATGTTATTTTTGAGCTGTTCCTCTTGTAATTTCGGTAGAGTTTAAGGTGGAAATTACGTGAAATTTGTAAAATGCGAATTTTTGCACAAAAGTGAGATCTTATCAACTCAGCGGTATTTCAAGAATCTTTGTGCTTGGAATTAACATATATTATAGGGTTTTTTTTATACAATAAATCGAGTAATTCGAAGCGCTTGTCTAATTTGGATTGCATCGATTAATCGAATTTTTACAAAAATATGTATTTTAATAAGTTTCAGGCTTAATTTCGATGATGTTTACAGTTTCAGTTTCTTTGTTAATCAGATGAGTTTAACTCTATGTAAATTTTGAAGTGCTAAAACGGCAAAAATCTACTTTTTTGTGGGGTTTAAAGTGTGTTTTAGCTATTTCAGGCACGAATTATCGATTTTTCGTGAAGGTTACGATACAAGATCTTGTCGTTTTTCACTATTAAGCTTATTTTCCTATATCATGCTCCTTTTTTGCTATTGATCGGGGCGGCACCCGGTCAGAACCCGGGTCGTCAGCGCGGACACGATTTATTGCCGCGCCGCGCCTATTTTTGGTGTCGCCCCGGAAAATCGAATCCCCTTACCCCCACCCGGATCATGTGACTTTTGCAGTTCGCGTTACTGTACGCAGTGCGTGTTGTAAGATGTACAGAGTAGTGAGAAGTAGTAGTGTGATACCCGGGAGGAGGAAGTAACTTTTAAATAGGCCGGGAAAGTCGAAAAAGCTAACCTGCTAGCGATATCGGTGCATTAATGATTTTGTTTATGGAGTTCTCTACTTCAGCGGTCCTTTAAAGGGATAGTGAAGGCTCATTCTTGGCGAGAAACGATAAAAGCTATGGAGAAAAGAGAGCCAATTGAAAACTCCTGGAATTTTAAGCATTGATGACTTACACTCTGCAAAATGTTGACATTTTTTCTGACCTGTTTTTCTAATTTTTGAGATCTTGAATTCGGGAGTATCTACGAAAATTCAGAATTTGCGTTTTTCAAGGATAGCGCCAGTTGCATTTTTGAGAAAATCTTGAAGAAACGTAGAGTGGGAGCCAAAGGTTACATTCATAGCTTACCTAAAGCTGTTAGCTCGCCGACACCATCCCTTGACATGTAAATTTGAGTTAAAATTTTTGCGAAATTCCACCGACTTAAATTTTTTCAACTGTTTGCTCCTTAATGAAACCCGTATGTCCTTCCCCATCTACCGTATTTTCCTCCTATCCGATCCGCCCGGGTTGTCACTTGGTAGGGGTAGTGAAATCGTTGGTGTTTTGGCGACACTAGGCCCAAAGTCCATGCTACGCCTTCGGAGGGTAGAAGGGGAAGGGGACATACACACATCACGTGTGTGTCCGCAGATTCCCGGCAAAGAAGCGACTACACACCCTCACACCCCGCTACGTGTCGATACCCACAACGATCTTTCGACGGCTTCCTTTTCCGGGCCTTTTGGGGGAAGTTGGGTACTCCATCAATAGTGCGCCGAGCGGCGTTGCATTGATTGGCTCTTAAAAACTGAGGCTTGGGTTTAGGCAGACAAAGGCTTCGGAAATAGATTGTATGAACCCATAAAACACTTCGACAGCACCAAATCTTTGAAAAGAGCACTTAAGTATCGTTAAAGCAGTGTTATGCTTGGCTAGCGCTTTATAATCGCCATTAACTTGATAGGAAGTGCAGATTAGCCAAAAAGGATTTTTTATCCAAATCGGAAATTTGGGGAATTTATCGTCGTGATGCCTTTAAAATGTCCGTGAGGTAAAATCGTTCGTACCTTAAATACTACCTCTAGAAATGAATACAATACATCTCAATTTCTTTTTTCCAGATTTCCGGCCGTCGTCCGCCCGCCGTGGAGCTGCTCGAGGGGCTCGCTGGGAGTGAGGGCGACCTCTCCGGGCCACCGCTCGCCAAGAAGTTGAGGTACGGTAGAGACTGGGCGTATATAGTTTAGGAGCGTAGTTGGCTTCTATTAAACAGGCGAAATTGCAGTAATTTATACACTTCCGGTCAATTTTTCACGAGATTTTTTAATTCCCGGTCCTTTTGAAACCTAAAAAGCCAATTATGGGCTTTTAACGAATGTAAGTAGGAGTCAGGCGTATTTTTCATAATTAAAAGTAGTAAATGCATTGCGTTATGGTGCTCTGCACATATAGAAAGTCCTAAACCCGTTTAAAATTTCGAATGAGCGTAAATTGGCGTTAAATGTAGCGAAAAATTGGATTTTTTTAGTTTTTTGAACTTCTAAGTTTCAGGAACCTAGATTAAAATTTTTTTAAAAGATGCAGATTGTAGCCAGAAGCCTCTTTTCTAATCTGACCCACTTCAAGACTCATAAACCGAACCGGTACCCCCTAATCTAGGGGTCGATAGGCGTCACGCGGACTTTCCACCAGCCCCTTCCCACACCTGTGCTCGCCGCCCAGGCTGGCTGGCTCAGCTGACCGGGTTGTGTCTATCTGCTCGTCTTCTTCGCCTCCCCTTTTCGTATGTGTGTGTTGCTCGTCATTTCTCTCTTTCTCTCTCTCTCTCGCTCTCTCTCGCCCGATTTCGCTCTCTCCCGCAACCTTCCACCCAGACCTGCCACACCATCGATTTCCCATCGAAAATATTGCCGGGGCTAACCGGAGGATGCGGGTTGTTTGTTTGGGTTAAGGAGGTGGTAATTAGGCATTGTCTCGGTAGTTCTGTAGTTTGGAGTCTAAAAATATCGGAAATCTATCTGATTACGTCATGCAAATCGTAGTCGTGATTTTTGACGCTTTTTAATGGATTTTTATTCTTCTAACATTTTGGATATTTTTCGCTTCCAAACAAATTTATATCATGCGCCCGATCTGTATTTTGCATAAAAAACAAATAAAAACCAAAAAACTAGGTTTTTACGATTCTAATAGAATTTATATCGCGTTTACGACGAATTTTCATGATTTTTGATGAGTCTGCATCTAAAAGATTTCATAAAAATATTGGGATACGGAAACAAGATAGCGCTGCAATTACAGATAAAATATTAGGTTGGACCGAAAGTAATTGTAATCGACTTTCGGGTCAATTTTTCTAGTAACCCCACCAAGTAACTGACTAATTTTTAGCTCTGCAACTTTTTTTATAATTTATTTAGCCCAAGGGCGCCGGTCCACCGAGGGGCGACATCCGGGATTCCTCTTTCTTTCCAGCCTTATAACACCTGTTATTGTCGGAATCTCCCAAGCGTAATTTTTATTGTATAATGCCAGTTTAATATCTTTCTGACTATGGTGCCCAATTCAGCTAACGGATTTGCAGTCGGCCGATATTCTCAATTATTTGGATAAAAATCCGACTTTTCGGTGAGCTTGACTAAAATGCTCTCTTAAATTTGTTGAGGACAATGAAATTAAATCTGATCTATTTATCATAGGCAGTTTTTAATGACAAACATACTACCAATTCCAGCTATCTTGCCACCCTTCTTTATCTGAACAAATTTGCAAATTGGTGGAGGCACCGTGACCGACCCGGAGATCGGCTGTCGACACACATTTTGCATTGCCACTTTTTCACCTTTGCCAATCAAGGTTTTTATATAGTGCAGTATTATTGGTCATCTACAGTAGATACTGTGTTAAAATTACCAATACCCTAAACCCATTCTTTCGCGGAGAAAAAAAATAAAACCAAAATGTGCTCCAAATTAGGATTCCTGTCTCGATTCCAGACGGAGACAGAACATTTGCTCTTAGGTGATTTACGGGCATTAAACAGTTTTACCTAAGCGTCATTTTGATAAAGTCCACTCAAAAAGTTATCCACGAAACTCGGAGAAAACGGCCGACAAAGGCATGTGTCGATTTGTAGCCCGAAACCCCAGATTGACATCTTTTTAAATTGGCCTGGGAAAAATAATGCAGCTAGCTATTAAAATTTTCTTTAATGCACTGCATAGCCCAAAATTTTCTCTATTTACTGTCACTTATTCAGGTCACTAGGGTCGGAACGGCCGGCGATATCCTTCCCGGCATCCAAACACCCGAAATCCGCATTGCGTGCACCCCCTTCGAGCTAATTAAAAAATTTGTGGCAATCCTGGGTTAAAACTATAACTGAAACTGGACAATGCTTGACCCTGCATTCATATAAAAAATTAGAATAAGAATATGGTAATTCCATAAAATTTTTACAATCGAAAAATTACAATTACTTTCGGTCCAACCTAATAGAAGCTTAAAACCAGCAATTCCACGCTGATGACATTCGATTTGTTTACCGCGTGCGCCTCATCCCCAGTCGGGAGCTCTAGTGCTGCCCCCTCGGGGTCCTCCCAGATATTTTTGCCCTCTTTGTCTTTCTCTGCTTCACTCCCTCTCTGTCGCTCTCTCTCTCGCTCTCTCTCTCTCTCGCCCCCTCTCCCCTCTCTAGCTCCCGTGCTCGCCTCACCGCAGGGCTGAAAAATAGCCGCACAAGCCGCACACAAATAAGCCACACCACCGCCGTCCGCCTGGTCACGCGCTTTTTTGGACTGGTCGAATTGGCATGGGACATTTTGGGGATTAAGAATAGCTTTTGCCATCTTATGCCGTCCTGAAAACTTTGATATAAAAATATAGAAACACCAAATGTACTTGAAATTCGATCTTTGCGAGCTAATTTCCGAAAATCTTGTTGTTACAAAACTAAATAAATTGTTTAACCTTCAAAATATTTTTTCGAGTGGCATGGCGCCAGTTTTATGCACATTTTTGTATATTTTTATATGGCATAGTTAACTTATTTTGCCGTATTCCTAACAGGTACTTTTCCCCCCCCCTTATTTTACAGTACTCCGGAATTCCGGGCTTAAGGTAAAAAAATGGATAATTTTCCTTCAGAAATTTTAACAGCTTGTTTTCTACGTTTTCAAAAACCGGTTTTTACATTTTACTGGCTACGCTTACTGCTTTTTATGGGTAATCAATTTTTTCTCCTTTTTTCTACGTGCTCTCCTCGGCCCCTGGGGGCTGCACTTTTGCGTCACGTGACCAAGAGCGGGGTAGTTCTCACTTCCCACTTCCATAAAAAATTTGTGAAAATCAATTTTGTGCTGGGTTTACTGGTTTTTAACCTTGGTGGAAGTAAAATGCATATTTCCTAGTTTTCAACATGCTTAGAACACGAAAAATGGTTTTCTCGACAATAATTTCAATTTTTTTGGGGTTTCACCATTTGTAAAATCGAGGTTTTGGTCTTATAAATTACGCTACCTAAATTTACGATACATATAACATTTTCTAAACGTCCTTAAATTGTTTAATTTCTGTATTTCCAGAATGCAATGCACGCTGAGCCCGCCACCCGGCGGCGCCCGCACCGTGGCCCAGCGGCTGAAGGAGTCGTCCTTGAAGGTACTATATCTTGCTACTTTTACCTTTAAAAACCTGAATTCTAAGGTTTTTGACACTTAAAACAAGCTAAAAACAAAAACTATTAGTATGCGTGGAGGTTCAAGTTATATTTTTCCAGGAAACTCCCTCCAGCTCGGCCCCATCCACCTCTGACGGCCGAAATGGGCAAGCCAAACCACACCCGGCGCTCAATCGACGGCAGCAGAATACGATTCGATTGATCGCACAGTACCTACGGGACCTAGGACTACAGTATGATTCGATAAACCTATCGTAATCAGACTACTCCAATGAGTGAGTCCGTGGAGTCGCTGGTTGAGGAGAGCGGGTGCAAGGTGGAGAACGCGAGGGCCGTACGGCTACGAGAAGCGGTAAGTCGGAGTATAGCGGAATAGATCTGTAATTTGAGATTCGACTAAAAAATGAACGAAATTTAAATTTAAAGTACATGAATTACAGTTAGTTAATTGTCATTTTAAAAATTCGCGGTTTAATCCATTACCATATGTAAATCGAAACGTCGATTACAACTTAAAAAAACCCAATCCGCTTACCGTATGAAAATCAAGCCTAATCGCCTACGACATCAAAAGGATCCAATCGATTACGATATGAAAATCTGGTTTAATGGCCTACGACACTAAAAAGGATCGGTCTAATCGGTTACGATATGAAAACGAAAGCCAGAAATTCGGAGAAATGATTGAAATTATACTCTTTATTCCACTATTTAAGATCATGCGCGGTCACTGGAATGAGGCGTTAGCTGTGCTCGAGAAGTCCTACCAATTCCTGAGCCCTCTACGAGGCTCGAAACGCTAAGCTGATCATACTCGAGGAGAAGTTTTTCGAGCTCCTCAGCAAGGGAGAGGTAGTGATTTTAATGTCTCATTTTAAAAGCATTCAGAACACCCTGGCGATGAAGCTGATGCCGGAGGAGTACATTCGAATCGAGCACTCGCTGAGGACGAGACGCACCGAACTCGTTGGAATGCTTTTTCTCCGATGCAAATGAGCTTGGCAAGCACCCGGAGATCAAGAAGTTTGAGTGAGTTTTAGAAATTGAATTATAGCTAAATTTAAAGGTTTAAGTAGTATAATTTAAAGAATAGATAAGTCTAAAAACTTTCAGGGGCTGGGAAGACAAAATTTTCTTATTTTACAAGATTGTCTGGCATTAAATGATAGGTTTCAAGGATTTATCCGATTTGTAAGTAGATGCTTTAAGTTCGGAGTTGCTATAAACGTGAATCTACCAATACAACTATTTCTACAACTTAATTCCGATTTTTCAGCTCCAGAGACGCCCATTGGCGTCGTCGCCTCGCCATCCGGGTCCAAAAACAGCTGGACCCCGCCTACATGCTGCCCTGCAAGCGGTTGGAGCAGCTCACTGACCAAGGTATGGATTATCCAGTAACAATCGCACTCAAATTTTGTAAAGCTATCCCCTAGAAAATGTGAAAATTTATCTAATTTTTGTGTTTTTAGCCTTCAAATACCAAGTCCGGAAGTGCCGACTCCACTTGACAACGACCACGTGAAATGGCTGACGATGCCATTTTCCGGAATCCGACAACACCGAGGCCAATAAGCCGTTGTTTAAGCGCATCAGGTTTGTGAAAATTAGCAACATTTTTGGGTAAAGGGACTTTTAAAGACAGCTTTTTAACAATTATACGAAAAAACATTGCTTTGAACGTATAATTTTCTTAAAAAATAATGGGAAAATCCATAAAATCAAATAAATTCCTAAAATTGGGCAAGCAAATGAGAGTTCCGTAAATTGTGCCAAATACAAAATTATAGATCCTCGAAAAACTTTGTAGCGAGATTTATGTCGTCAATTCTCGCCCGACGGCAGCAAGGTGGCCAGCGGGTCGAAGAATGGAGAAGTTATCATCTGGCAGGTTAGTCTCCCTCTCTCTCTCTCTCTCCTCCTCTCTCTCTCTCTCTCTCCCCCCTCTCTCTCTCTCTCTCTCTCTCTCTCTCTCTCTGCATCCCCTCTCTCCCCAATTCATCATTTCTAGGTCGACCAACGCTCCCGAAAACTCGGCGATCCCGTTCTCATCCGGCACAACATGGACCTACATGCTGATGATGATCTAGACCGTACTGCGGCCTCTGACGTCTTCTGCATTTCCTGGAGTCACGATAGTCGATTTGTGGCGGTCAATGGACAAGACAGAAATAGAGATGGAGATGTAAGACATTCTGTGATTTTTAGGGATTTTAAGGGACACTTTGAGTGCAAACTTGCAGAGGTTTTCTCAGGAATTTTGATGCAAAAAGTCATATTGAGTGGATTCATATTGCTTAAATTGTTTTAAATATAGAAATTCCTAATGTCGGTCCGTCCGTCCACGAATTCAGCCAAATCCTGCATTCAAATCCAAAATTCAAATTGTGGGGGATAAGGGCCAGCGCTGATGTTGCTTAAATTTGGATGCAAAAATTTATAATGTACTTTTAGGCCTGGGTCTACTGCACCGACAACAACTGCTTGCCGTTCCGGAAGATCCCGCGGGTCGCCTTCTCAAAACTGTCCGCCCTACACAGCCTTGGCTTTTACGAAAAATGGGAAGCATCAGATCATCGCTGGAAATAGACACGGACAACTGCACTTTTTGGTGAGTTTTGCGGTTTAAAGGGATTGCCAACGCTTTGGAGGTGCTCTATGTCGGTTCCGGAGGTCCAGGAAAACTAAGAGAAGCTCTAAAAACCTGGGAACCTTCCGGAGCGACTTAAACTTCAGAAAGCTTGATGAGCGTTTTTGAAGTCTAGCTTAGGCTTGCTGAAATCAATAAAAAACGATCTGAGCCTTCCAAAAGCTTACCCACCCTTACGAAGTAACTATTGCTTCCAGAAGCAAAGGATTTTAAACACGTAAACACGTAAAGCCGTCCGAGAAAGATTTTAAACTCCTAAAAACCGTTCATTTTCAGGACCTCTCCCTCCCCGAAATGGGCCAATGTGTCTGGGTGAACGACGGGATCAGAATAAACTGGATTCACACGCTGCGAGACAGCGTTGAGTCCCTGTTGGCGGCGGATTGCCAGAACAAGATCCGGCAGTTCGACTTCCACACCCGACAAATGAAGGTGCTGATCACCGAAGAGTCGGCGATATTGAGCATTGCGGTTCATGCTAATGAGAGGTGCGTTTTGAACGATTTTCAAGTATAAAAATATGCTTTTAGATACGCTCTACTTGCCACTCAATCCAACGGCCTCCGATTGTGGGACCTACACACCAGTACGTTGATGCGCAGCTTCGTTGGGGCCGATTACGGCCGGAAAATTGTGCAGCCAAGCTGGGGTGGTCCTGGAGATGCGTATTTTAGCTGTGGAGCGCAAGGTGAGAACGAGCGACAGCGGAGAGAGAAAGAGGAGGGGAGAGAGAGAAAAAAGAGGGGATTGAGAGAGAGGGGAGAAGAGGAAGGAAAGAAGGACGAATGAGGGGGAAGGAAAAAAGGGTAGAAGAGATCAACTTCAACATTTCCTTTCAGATGGCACCCTCTCCATGTGGAGCGCGGACTCGGCCAAGCCGGTCGCGAAGCTTGACGATATCCATCGAGGCGTCGTCAACTCGGTACGATGGAGTCCGTGCGATACCGCGATGATGATCAGCGTTGGGGATGACAAGCATGTAAGTATCGTGTCGTATCATAACCACGGCTACCACATGACCACATCCCGCTAATAGGTACGGTGAACGGCACCACAGGACGTAGCCTAACGTACCTTGCGCACGGAGACGTACAGTAAGGTAGCGTATGACACCGTAACGCAAGACTGCCATACCGAAGTATACCTACACTACGGGATACTTGCAATCACAATTATTACTTTTTCAGCTCCGCGTCTTCACCGCCAACCTCGTTCACTGCGCCGATAGCCGCCGCGCACGGCCGCAACGCGCCGCCCACCTCAGCGCCAACGGCGTCGGCGGCCACCGCTCAACACCGATACCTCAACTCGATTCGGGTCACAAGAAAAAGGTGAGCTTTTGTAGGCTTTTAGTTTATTTTCCGTTTAAAGTCATTGGTTTTTACGCTTCATCGACATTTTTAAAATTATTTTGGTAAAGTCCGGGCAGGCTAGCAGTGGTTTTTTGAGAAATTTAGATCCGTAAAACGCCGAAACTAGAAAATGGCAGAAAATTTCTACCTAGAAAACTTTCGTTTAGGCTCCCGGTTCGCCGATCAGAGCAAAAAGCACGTAGGGCGCTGCGCGCACGCGCCGCGCGGGTGCCTATCGCCGCCTTGGGCGCGATACGGTATTCAGGTGCAAAAAATGGAAAAATTGTGGAAAATTGTCGATTTTTAGCCGGTCAATCAGCTCGACTACCTCCGCCTTCAAGCCGTCGCCCGGGCACGCGGCTTGATCTTCTCCAACCCAGGATATGCCATTTAATGGGAAGGTGATAGCTCCCCTTACTCTCTCTCTCTCTCTCTCTCTCTCTCTGTCTCTCTCCCTCTGCCCAGTGCTCAGGTTATAATCGACTTATGTAATTCACCTTCACCTCATTTCCCAGTGTACATAGGCGCGTCGTGTAGTGGTTGTACATAGCTATCTTTTGGTATGCCTGTTTGCATTTTCTATTTTTTCATTTTTTTTGCTTTTGATACCCTACACCCACATCGCCTTGTGCCCCTCACCTCGATTATGGTATTGCGGACTGTGCTTTCTAAACATTGCGCTAGCCACACACACCAAAAATTGCCTATTTCTTAATGTACTCTTTGGTTTTGATGCCTGCCGCTTCTTCTTGAAAGTCTAAGCCTAAGCCTAAGCCTAATCGAAGCCTTGGCCTAAACCTAAGCCGAAGCCTAAGCTTAGGCCTAAGCCCAAGCCTAACCCCTCATCCGCTTTTCTGCTACTCGAATTCTCGTGCTTGTGATCGAATAGATGGTATGCCCTGGTCATAAAGGAATAAAGGAATTTTTGATAGCTTTGTAAATGAATAATAATTCAAAATATAATGATTACACTACAAAGGTCAACACACAAATAGGAGGAAGATCAAAGGTACTTTTATAGCAAATTAGTAGAATTAAACAAGTATAAACTCTTAAAAACCCACACGCCGCCGAAATTCATAGATTACGCTTTTTCCCGTTTCTGGCGTGTCAAATCTGTCATTTTTAGGGTCATCTCTGATAAGAAGGCAAAGGGGGAAGGCATAGACGCTGTCACGTAGTATTCCCGCTCATATGTTTTTCATGATTTTGAAAATATGCTGATTTTACGTTTTTTTTAGGGTCGACCTCAACTGGGGTGCTTTTGCCAAAATTACGGGTTTATCAAGGAACTCGTCCTTTTCATGAAAAGAGCTCCACCTACTACGATTTTTATGACTGATGGCACTGTTTCAGTATTTGAAGTAGGTTGCCTCACGCTTAATATAATGAAGAATCAGTTTCGTAAAGCTACTGAAAGACCGTCTGAAGACTAATGCGTGACAGGGCTTGCATGTTTACACTAAAATGTGGAAAAACGGAACTTCTCAATTTCGGGTGGGTATTTGAGGTACGTTACTTTAATATGATTATCAATAAAAAGCAGATTATCGAAGCAGTTCAAATCAAGCACTTTACGTTCGCTTTACCTTTGTTCTCAAAGACATGGT
This sequence comes from Mesorhabditis spiculigera, assembly GCA_958295435.1. Lineage (NCBI taxonomy): Eukaryota > Metazoa > Nematoda > Chromadorea > Rhabditida > Rhabditidae > Mesorhabditis > Mesorhabditis spiculigera. The sequence continues at coordinate 34,698 of CATQJA010001355.1, forward strand.
TTATCAAGTTATCGTAATGGTCAATCAAACGGAATCGAAATTAGTCGCATTTAGTGGTTGGGAGAAGCGGCAAATTCTGGCGGGCATATTTTTGCCCAGCACATGGTGCTGACGAAACAAGAAATGTGGAAAATGGTCGAGTAATTTTACAACTTCCTGTATCGGCTTCACTTTTGAGAACGTCAGTTTTCCAGAAATATATTCGCTACTTAAGATTTAATAGATTGAGCATGTCCGTACGGCTAACTGTCGGGTTAATGAAGAAATCCGCATTTTCATAAATAGAGCGGCTAGCTACTTTGATTTTTACGACTAATTAAAATAGAAATGAATTTTTTTTTGAGGTATGTTTTGCGAATCGCTTTTTTCTTCACAATTCTTTAATAAATTTAGCAAATTTAGCAATTATTATGGACTAACGAATTAGACTGTTTATATACGACCAGGGTTTCTCCATGTTTACGGAATAATCCAAAGTGATGAACCAGCCTAAGACCTGACTATGAGGGATAAAAAAAACTTTGCAACGCGCGAGCGGAACCGCCGTTTTCGATCATCCGCTCACGAACGAAAAGGGTGGAATTTATAGATATTCAAAGGTGGGTTAAAAATAAAAAAGGTGGTTTTTAAACACAGGGATCTCTGTCCCATTTTGTCTAAAAAATGTTGTTATTAAGACAAGAAGATGGCTAGTAAAACGGAAACGCAAAGTAGCTGGGAGAAGAGACATATTCTGGTCCGGGTATTATGGCCCAGCAAATGGAACGTAGGAAACAAGAATTTTGGAAAAGGTTGACGTGGCGATTTTACAACTGGCATCTACAAAATCAGGCACCATTTTTAAAAAACCTTAATTTTTTGGATATATAGTCTCTACTTAAGGTTTAATAGATATCAACCTGTCCGTACGGCAAGCTGTCGGGGTTAATGAGGAGATCCGCATTTTTATAAAGTTGCTTTGATTTTTACGACTGATTAAAATGGAAATGGAATTTTTGAGGTATTTATTTTCGTTTGGCTTTTTTCTGCGCAATTCGTTAGTATCATAAATGGTCAAAATATAATCATTGGCCATGGACTAACGAATTAGAGTATTTATATAGGAGGGGCGACGCAATGTTTACGGACACGATCTAAAGTTATGAACCATCCACCTCGGAACCTGACTATGAGGGATAAAGAAAACGCGGTAACGGAACGGACGCGATCGATCATCGGCTCTCGCTGGAAAGGGTTGGAATTTATAGATATTCAAAGGTGGGAAAATAAAAAAAGCAGCCAACACTTTTTAACACTAGTATTTTTGTGCTATTTGTTATTAAAAATATTGCCTAACCACAGCCTAGCCACAGAATGGTCCAAAATCGCTTGAGAGGCTGGGTGAAGGGACCCTTTCTTCACGGACAAATCGCGGTGTGGCAAAGAGGTTGGGAAAATATTCGACATGCTGATTTTGTAAGTGCTGACCGTAAGGTATGATTTTCAAATGAAACTAATTTTCCTGAAATCGTTTTTCCTTCTCCTTTTCTTATTCTTCTCTCAGCGCAACTTATCATTGTTGAATTACGCTAGCTATCCAAAAACATATTTTCTACCAAATATCGAAGATTTCCTAAGGTGTGCATATGCCAAAATGTCGGGCCGATGAGGAAACCGGTATCTTGATCAATAGAGCACCACATGTTATGATTTCATGGACTAATGATGGTTACGCAATTAAATTGTATACCCGTGCAGCTTACTTTAAAGTTGCACCATTTAGGCAGCTCTATCAATGAAAAAGCCAGATAACCGACGCAAACACCGATATAAAAGGCACGGGCACGGCAGCTTTAAGAATCTGAAAATAAATGTCACAATACGGAGGAATCGCGGAACGACCCGATGCTCCCCACGGATTCGTAAGCCATTTCTCGATTTTTTAACGGGAAAGATAATTTATTAAAGTATATCTAGTATTTATACTTTTAATAAGCAATAAAAATTGATTAAAAAGGAGCTAAGGAAAAACCTGAAAAACTATGAAGACTTTAGGCTATCGCCACAAGTCGTCTTCGGAGGCATCTTGGGGAAAATAATCTGAATTAATAAACGATCGATGAGCAAGCAAACTTGGATAAGAAAACAACGTTTGGTGCTCCACCCAAGCTTGAGTTTGAGCCCGCGCAATACCATATCTTGCTACAAACCTCTTTGAGTTCGAAGCTCCTTCCTAACGACGCACCTCAAAATTGGAAGCGAATTTTTTATGCGTTCGTTGAATACACAACCACTAATTTTGAAGCTGCTGCAATCAACGAAATTGTGAGTTATTTTATTTAATTCTAGCTGGAAAATAAGATTTGCGATAATGTTAAATCCATAATGTAGGGATTTCATAATTTTGATTGTAGTTGATAATTTTTGCTTAGAATTTAGAGCTTATTAGAGTTTTTGCGGGTGGTTTGCTTATGAAAAAAAATTTAAAAACATAAAATTAAGAAATTTCGACATTCTGAAGCTTCGGCGATATGATTTTCCACATTGTGATTTTCGACATTACGAAATTTGAAAGTAACCAGGCAATTCATACATTAGCAACAAAATGAATAGTGCTTTAGATAGTAAATGGGAATCGCTCTCAAATCAATATTACGCTGAATTGCGCTTTAACCCGCATGCCATTCGGAGCGCTGGCCTAAATGATCAACCACCAAGTGACGAAGGATGAAATTGATAGAAAAAATACGCTTGTGATGAATTATTGATGTTGAATGATGACCATGATGTGCTAATGAAGATACCGGAGGAATATTTGACTCTTGCCACAAACGGATTTGGGGAGCAGCTGAGGCGCAACGACGGGTAGGGCAGCAGACTGTAATTGGCGTTGTAAAGTATACCAAAATACTCATCAGAGCCAGACGAACATTTTGGTATACGTTACACTCATGTAGACAAATGGGGAGTCGAGATACAAGCGCTGGGGGCCAGCCGGCGTGACTAGAATACACCAAAAAAATCCGCAAAATGCCAAAAAATAACGATTTTGGTTTAGGAGTCAAGCGGAACGTCGACCACCCAATAGAGGTAATCAACAAAAGTCGTCAAGTATTTGCCTCGCTCACTGACAACGTTATCAGATCCTGGGGAGGTTCGGAGCGGCGGTCATACCAAACTATTTTCGCGTCACCAGAATGGTTAAAATGGATTTGAAATGGAATGGAATCAAGGCATCTGTAAGTACCTTTTGCGTTTTTTTTACCGTTGTAAAGCCGTTACGATGTGAAGCATTTTACCAACAAAATTCTAGACTAGTTTATTTTGTGGTACGTTACACTCCTGTAGCTACGGTGGGAGCGGAGATACAAACCTTTGGGCCGGGCGATGAGGGATAAACAGAACCAAAACAATCCGCAAAAGGGCTAAAACATTGGAATGACGCGATTGGTTTAGGATTCAGGCGGCACGTCGCACCGCATGTTGTGCGATTATACAAATACTATCGAGTGTCGCATCGCCAGCTGAGAAATTATGAATGAAAACTTGAAAGATCTAGCGGTTGCGGTTACTTCAACCTTTTTCGCGTCACCGAAATGGTTAAAATGGATTTGAAGTTGAATGGAATCGAAGCTCCTGTAGGTTTCTTCTGCGGTTTTCTTGCCGATGTGAAGCTTTAGCCGTTTGCAGCATGTGGAGATGGATTTCCTGATGAATCTTTGCCATGAATTTAGGCTGGAATCTATAGCAAACGCCGGTTGGCAGCCTTCATGCACAAGTTATAAACGAGTATCAGCGAAGATAGTGATTGAAGGAGACCATGTACTCTTGATGGAATAGAGAAACCGAAAACACACCCTGTTGCTTCTCAACAATCGTATTTGAGCAACAGCGGAGCTACCTCGACAGGTATCTGCTCCAGTGATTATTTTTTAGTATCTACATCTCAGATAGTCCAAAAAACCAAAGCCGCAGGCTTATCAAATTGTTAATATTGATATCTAATTCAAAGGTAGATTTAAAAAGCCAAAGTATGGGCCTCGGCGCGCACTCGGAGACATGATCGAAAATTGCCAAACAAATAGCGAGGCCGATGAACGACTCGACGTTAACTTCAGTTCATTAACACGAACGCGTATCTCTTCATTTGTAAATCGATATGACAGGTTTGTAATGGTTGAATATTACACGACACGGACAGAGGATTTCGGCTACCGTTTACTTTCCCCCAGCCGGAATGTTGTTCGACTGACTGACGTCGGTTCTTTCGAATTATCGGGGGACGGGACCAGGGACGTAGCGTAATACCGGCCCCGGGGACCCGCCCCCAAATCGGCCGGGGCTCGAAAATTTCATAAGGGGGGACCATTATGATTTTTATTTTCTCAAAAATTTTGCGGCCTGCGGCGCTATTTTTGCACATTTTTACGGCTATTTGTAGAGCGATGTCACCTTTTTTTCAAAAACTTTTTTTCAATTTTGCCTGCGGCGCTGTTTTCTCGTTAATGTTTTGAGTTTTTGGGAAAAAATTTTTGGGCCCCGAAATTTTTTTCTGGCTACGCCCCTGGACGGGACTGGTTACATTTTATTATTTTTCTTATATCGATACAAGAAGTGTTTCTAAATTGCTTTGCTATTCCTAAACGTAAAAAATGGATAAATTTTTGATTAGAAAACTCCAAAAAATGTGGATTCTTCCGAACATGACTAGCCCATTTTTGGCAAAATCTTCATCAAAAATTTTTCTAAGTTTATATTATTTATCGTTTTATTTATTCTATTTCAAACATCTTAAATGTTACTAAAACACTATTGGAACCCATACTATCAAGTACCTAAGCATTCCTGGGCTCATAGAAAAAGTTGGTCTCCCCGATGATGCGAAAGCACCTGAGCGTCTATTATTTTTCACGGAAGCAAAATTTAATCAATATCTATCAGAATGAATTAGTGACTTTGGAATTTTTCGAATTCCAACAACAACCTTAGTAAGTTTTTTCAGGATCCAAATCAGTGGTACAAAGAAATAGAAGAAGCCTGCAACGTTAAAAAAGGCTCGTCAGGGTTAGCTAGCAGCGTGGAATCAATATGTGATTCAGTCGCGAGATGGATAAAAATCTACCAAATATGAAGTCAACGAACATTTAAAGGCATTATTCTAGCCTTGACGTCTGAATTTGACCACGAGGAACGCGATAAATGCCCCAGAAAATAAGCAAATTTCGAGAGCAATTAATTTAAGGGGTAAATCCCTGCTTATCGCAAACCTAACCAGGATTTTTTAGGGCCGAACTACCCTAGAACTCCGACAAATGTGGCGAATGCGACAGCGAGGCTTTGACCAAGATATCAACGCTGTCAGCCATGAAGCACCGCAATTTTTACTTCAAAACCATCCCTTACTGTTTTCGCATCAGAAAAAGCACTGGCCAAACTGCAATGTTTGCAACATTGAAATTAATCAAAATGCGGATGCTGATTGATGAGTGTGATCTGTAATAAATATTTTTAACGTATATCAGTTCACAAAGAAACTGGTAGGCCGCATCCCCCAACTAAATTTTTATTTATAGGGTTATTATGGGGATTTTTAGGTTTATTGCTAATTTTTTCGCGATATGCTGATTTGGCTTAGGTTCAGGACGGCAATGGCTATTTTTCGATATTATTGCTAGTCGTAAATTCCGGTTCTTTCGCATTATCGGGGGGCCGGGGAGCAGTTTTTTTTGTGCCATCCATTTTTTGAAATATAAATAGCGGAAATGTTTATAGACTCTATTTTTACTATTCCTCAATGTACAAAGTTTAAAAATTGTATTAAAAATACAAGTAAATCTTGATTTTTCGGCAAAAAATAGCCGGCCTGGCCGAAATTTCGCTTTATTTTTTAAAATGCTTTGGATTGCATTTTTATATTACCAAAAAACTAATAAAACACCTTTTAATAACTTAGTAAAACAAACAGAAAATTCTTATACAAAAAAATTCGGTTCTATGAAATCCCCACTGCCTCCCCCGATAATGCAAAAGATCTACAAGCTACAAGCCCCAATTTTATTTTCGGCGGTTTGTGCCCGACTTTTCTCAATCCAAATTTCAAATTCCAAAATTAAACGATTGTTCAGGTATTCGACGTAATTTCAAGTGAACTAGGTTACAAATAGCTTTTCGAACACATATTTAGTCTCCAAAAAGCCCGGGGGGAACACTTTTTTGCTAGATAAAAACCGGCCGTTCGTGCCGTCCGCCCGGCCGCTGTAAAGGTATACAAAAAGCCATCGGCCCCAGGGCTTTTTGGCGCAAAAGTGTTGCGATTTTCCTGAGCTTTGTCTCATTAGATCCCTTTTATCATTGATTAAAGATTTCAAATCGCTATCGTTTTTTGCCAATTTCTCAAGAAGATATGTTTTGAAAAATTGGGGCATTCTCTGATAATTTTAACCAATTTTTACACTTTTTCCAGGTCCTGATCTCAATTTGGGTGATTTTTCCACAAACGCGGACTCACAAAAACCCGCTACAATTGCTTCATCATTGGTGCTTCAGACATAATTTATATGGATCAAAAAGGGTCATTGCAATCAAGCCATGCACGGCCCGATAATTTAAAGTTGATCGTCGTGAAAAGTGAGAAACTCTACGACATAGCCTAATTTTGTAGCGATCTACCGTATTTCCTCTAATAGTGTGGATTACTCTGGAGCCGAAAAACGCAAAAAAGGTGAAGTTTCTGCTTGACAGTGCGATTTTGAGTGATTTTAACCTTCCCATAGCGAAAAATTTGTGTTTAGGTCCAAATCCAACCATTTCACCCCCGAATTCCAGGAATTCAGTCGAGAAAAAAATCAGCCCCCTCTATTATAACCCCCTTCTAATACAAGCCCCTTCCCCGGGTGATTAAAAAAATGCAACGCCCGGGGTTATATAAGAGGAAATACGATAATGTTCAATAAATTGCATTTTTTAGTTCGCGACCGGCTTGGTCCGAGACTCCTTTCCAAGATTTTTATTTATTGAAATCGTAATGACATCGCATGTAAAAAGGTAAACAGAGTCGTCAGCGAATCGCAAACGAGACTTGCTTATCCCCTCTTCAAAGCCTTACTACGGTATAATTTTTTCAAGCGTAGAAGTGTTCAAAAACGTTACCACTCTAGCTTTTTTCTTTTCTTCTCTTTACCCCCTGTTTTCTAGCCATCGGCAGCCTGGAGATCGAACAAAGCTAAACCAATATGCTTTATTCAATGCAAGTCTTCGCCCAACGAAACACCACCGCTGCCGAACAGGTTACTGTCTTCGTACAAGTCCTCAAAAAGATAGTCTCTCACCTCATAGCCCTAGGTTGTGTGGTTTTTAGCCTCACAATTGCTCAACACTGTTCGTAATCTCTATCCATGCTTCAGAACAATATAAAAAATGGCAAACGATGTGAGGAATGTTGTGTTTGCTACTTTTCCAAAGCTGATAGTCACGTAAGGTAAGAGAATATTACAAGCTAATCCTAAGGACACATCGAGCTTTTTTCAGTATCTTAATTTGAGTTTTGATTGACTGATAGCCGTAACGTGAAATAGATCTGAAGGTATTTGTTGATTTCATGGATAGAAAGGGACCTCAATCGATTGAATCGATATGGCATCGAATGTAAAAAACACTGCCAATCGCAATACGGACCTCACAGAACCTACGGAAAAGGTCGTTCATCGTCTATTCATCGCTTCGGTATGTCCTTTTCAGCCTCGCAAATTACCAAAATAGGCTTATAACTATTTGATGTTTAGAAACCTAGATGAAATGGCAAACGAGACGAAGAAAGTCTATGGGAGCTACTTTTCAAAACTGGTGGTCAAGGAAGGTGAGAGAATATTACAAGCTAATACAATTGGCATATCGTGCCATTTTTCAGTAACTTAACCGATGTTTTTAGTAACCAACAACTTGGGCTAGAGGCAAAATGAAGCTGTGGATTTACTGATTTGTTGATGGAACCAAAAGCAAAAGACATCAAAGTCAGAAGATCCCTAAACGATGCTATCAAAACGCTCGTTTCTTGTCGCCTGATTACTTCATGGAACACTTTACGAAGGTTCAAAAATTGTGGTAATTTTATCAATTTTTATTTTAGCAAAAATCAGTATTAGTACGCAACCACGCGTGCGGCGTACTGCCCATATAATTTGACAGGCTATAGGCTGGTCGTGATGAAAGGTGGGAAAATGTTACATCGTAATCCTAATGACTTATCGAGCTAGATTTCAGTATTTTTCATCACTTTAATTAGTGATTTTAGTGGCCCAGAGCATCGAGATCGAAAAAATTAAGCTACGTATTTATTGGGTCTAAACATCCAAATTTTGGCAGAAGAGTACGACGCTGCAGTGGGGATAAAACGCGCCGTTTCTCGTCGCGTCAAAACCTAGCGGTATGTGTCTTTCTTATGCCTCAAAAATACTAAAAACAGCTGCAATATGAAATTTTAAAATTGCTGTTTTATTTTAGAAGTCCGCGATATTTGAGGAATCGATCTGGAAGTGAAAATGTATATGCCATTCCCTAATGTGGCTATGTGCCAGAAAAAATAAGGTGAGGGAATATTACCACCGAATACTATTGGCATATCGAGCCATCTTTCAGTGACTTAACCAGTGTTTGTAGTCACCCATTGACTTGCTTTAGGATACAAAAGGAACCTGTGGTGAATGATGGAAAAAAGCAGGAAAAATCAAAACCAGATGATGCCTCAATGACGCGATGAAAACGTTCGTTTCTAGTCTCCTGATGACTTCAAGAAACGTGAGCCTTTCACCTGTACAAAGGTTCAAAAAAGCAGTCATTTTCTATTTTTGATTTTACTGAAAATCGATATCAGTGGGCCATTACGCGTGCTGCACAATGCCCATATACCTTGACTTGCTATAGGCTGGCCGGGATGAAAGGTGAGAAAATGTTACCTTGTAACCCTAACGAAAGATAGCGCTCGAGCTATTTTTCACTACTTTAACCAGTGCTTTCTAGCCACCGATAGCCTTGAGATCAAATTTCAAGAGAAGCAAATCCTTGGTCTCCGGAATCAAACTGCTCGTTACTCGTCACGTCGTAACTTAGCGGTTTGTGTTCAGATTTGAGTTACTAAAAATACTAAAACAGGCTTGCAACTGAAATTTTTTAAGTTGGCCCAATTTTATTTTAGAGGTACGCAAGAAATTCGGGATCACTGTGGAAGCGAAATATCCATGTCATTCCCTGATATATGAAAGGTAAGATAATATTACAAGCTATTGTTATTGCCATATCAAGTTATTTTTCAAAAATGAACCAATATTTTTAGTCACCGATAAACTTTAGATAAAGGAAACTAAAGCCATGCATTTATTGACTCGACGAAGGATTTACAAGCAAAAAACATCAAAGTTAGAAGATCCCTAAACGACGCAATCCAAACACTCGTTTCTCATCTCTAGATGACTACAAGAAACACGAGCCTCTCACCTTTACAAAGGTTCAACAAATAGTGGTAATTTTATCAGTTTTTTTTTGGCGAAAACTCTGTGGGCGACTACCTGTGTTGTATCACGCCCGGTGGCTTTGATTTGCTATAGGCTGGCCGTGATCAAAGGTGAGTAAATACTACAAAGTACATATCACGAAAAGTCACGACATATCCAGCTAGATATCACTACTTTAGTTAGTGTTTTCTAGTCACCGACAGCCTTGAAATTGAACAACGCCTATTTTTCGAATCACCTCGCGGCAGGGGTTGTATTATAGGCATCCATAATTTATAGGGAGGTATATATTTTTCATAATTTTGAGCAATTAGAACGTTTTCTAGCAGTTCAAACTGCTCACAACCCGTCGGGAACACAGTACGAAGCCTGAAACAAACTTTTATGAATTTTTTTGCTTCTTAGAGGCAACTTTGAAAATTTTTTGGGGTTTTATTAGAGGTATATTAGAGGAACTACGGTAATTTTTACGTGCGATGATATGTTTTTAGGAGGTTGTAGCCTGGAGGCCGAGGCACCACCACCTTCGGACCCCAGAGTTGGATGAAATTTTTGTGAAACGACGTGAAGAAGACGTTTTAATTGAAGTACGCTATTTGACGGGAAATGATGGCCGCAGGCGGCCGTAATCGTCATTACTTAATATTTGGCGTAATGAGCTGCCGAAATTACCAAAAATTGGTGGGTTTTCAAACAGAGGGACCACCTTTAATAAAGACATCCTTACATCTTCTTTTATTTAATTTAGCTATCGATTGGCAGTAATAGTACTGTCGAGGGCACGGACAATTCGAAGAATGTATACAATTTTTATTGGCTTTTCAACATTTTTTCGAAGCCGACGACGAACAAACGCAAGCGCACCAGGACCGAATCCAGCATGTGAAAATGGCTAAAAGTATTAAAAAACGTTACGAAATTCGATGATTGGATACCCGGTCAAAATTTATGGAGAAATATTGGGGTCGGTTTTAAAATTATAAAATACAAAGTAAGATAAGAATAAGTAGATAAGATATAAATCAATGACCAGTGGGTTTTGATACAGGCATACCACAGGCTTTCCAAAAAATCGACCCCCTCTAGCGGCCCCGAAAAGGCTCGGATCGGGAGGATAGACCGAAATTGGAAGCATAGGCTAATTTTATGATTATTAATTTGTTCTAAATTAATTAATTATAAATAATTTGATATATAGAAGAGTTGCTTTATATTTACTTGGATAATATTGCAGCCGTTTCAGAAACACTGCCAATCGACGTATGCCGAAACGTCATGGAGTGCTGAAGAAATAAAAAATCGAAGATCACAGCAAAATGCGGGGCAGATTCGCCTAAAAATAAAACTTCACGGTATCGCTCTTCAGAAAAAAAAATTAAAAATGGCGACGGCGTACCGCCAAAATAACTCTTCAGTTAAAGGTTAGTTTACAAATAGCGGGAAGAAGATGCCAAATTTTTTAAGGAATCCCGTATGGGCCTATAGGGAAATAGAAATCATTTTTGTAGCATTGATGCAGTTTTTTGAATTTAAAAACCCGATAAAAATCATAAAATTTTTACTCTGCCACCTCCCGACCCCCGGTAAGTCCAGTACCCAACAGCTTCTTCAGATCTTACTTTTTTCAGCGATGCACAAAGCTTTAAAATCCTTACTCTTTTGATAGTTTTAATTTTCGGGTTATACCTTCATGCTGCTGCGACAAGAAGAAGCTGAAAATACTGT